>CANXYC011826694.1:0-57283 GCA_948193065.1 Aleurites moluccanus
TATAACAATTCATCCAGTCAAAAATATAAAATAATATTTAAAATGTTTAAAATCACAAATTTCCTTTTAAAAAAATTCATTTTCTTAAAATCTTTCTAAATTCGATATGCACTATATAATATAAATCATGCATTTAATTAAATATAACTTATTAATAGCTAACCATATAAATAAAAAAAATAATTGATATTCATAAAATAATATTTATTACTTTCTTTTTAAATCTTAATAAAATTCTAAAAAAATATATTTTATTAACAATATCTTTTTAATTCATATTAACATCACATATTTACTAAAATAGTTTATATAATTAATTCAAATTCCGTTTATATATAAAAGAACCTTTTATATTTAAAAATATTTTAATTTCAACTCATTCTTTTCATGAAAACTCATTATGATATTCAAGAAATAAAATAATAATTAAACCATATTAAACCATTTTTATTGAATTTCATAATTTATCTCAACCATTGAAAATCATTTAATGCAATTAATTAAATATAATTTCATACTTATGTAAATCAAGAAAATCATATCATTTTAAAATATCATTATCAGAAAAATATTTTTTCAAAAATATTCTTTAGCCATAAATTTAATAAATCATTTAAAAAAAATATATTTTCCTCTTCAAAAATAATTTCTTTAAACTTAATAATTTTTATCTCATAAAATTATGAATTTATAAACCCCATTATCAAATTCTAAAATTTCAAATTAAATAATAGAAATTTATCTTAATTTTTATATTTAATAAAAACATAGTTACTAATAATTTACTGCCCGAAAATTCTTAAATTAATGCTAAACTCAATATTTTTTCATAGTTTCCATCTAAATAATTTCTATAATAATTCTAGATAATCTAAAATAATTTATCTTAATTTACTCACTCAAAATAAACACAGCTATTAAATTTTTAACTGCCTACATTCTCCAATACCAGTATAAATATTCATCTATTTTCACAAATTTATCTCCAATCATACTCCGAATAATTAATAACTAATTTTAGAACAATTTAAAACATACTTACTCAAAATTTGTCGAAAATCTACGCGTGTCCCATATTTTCAGTCTCGGTTTTGGTCTCCGATCGGGGCAAAATTGATGTCATCGGAAAGCCCATAAAAAATGGAGTCCGAAAATGGCCTCCTTTCACTGCCAATTGCCACCGATCGCCAGAATCGGAGCTTCAAAGTTTCGGTGGCCGAAACTTCTCCCTTTGATTTCTCCTTAGTCGCCCTATCATTTCCTCCGTGGTTGGTATCAAATGAAAGCTCATGAAGAGAGCTTTCCATTGATACGGAAATCGCCTCCAAAATCTACCGAAATCTTGATCGGAAACTCTGCCCCTCTCTCTCTCTCTGCCTCTACTGTCCCGTCCATTTCTTTCTTTCTTTCTTTCCTTTTTTAATATATATATATAATATAAAATTTAATAATATTATAATTTTAAAATCTAAGGAATATTCTATAAATATTCTTTCAAATATATAATTTAATATTCTATAAATAAATAATAACTTTTAACTATATATATATATATATATATATATATATATATATATATATATATAATTTAATAATATTATATTTTAAAAATCTAAGAAATATTCTATAAATATTCTTTCAAATATATAATTTAATATTCTATAAATAAATAATAACTTTTAACTAAATAAATATATATATATATATATACATAATTATAAATATAATAATTCTGTAATAATAATAATAAAATCTTAATTTAAATATTAACTAATAAAATCACTAAATAATTTAAAATATTAAAATAATTAACTCAATAATTAATGAATAACTAATAATTTATAATTCATCATATAATAAAATAATATCAAAATTTATACTTAAAAATCTAATTAATTTTTTTTCTTTACTTTATATAATAAAATATTATACAATTGATAAATATTTTTATATTCATTAAATATTATTCAAAATATTATTATTTTTTGATTAAAATAACATTTTAAAATTAATAAAAAAAAATTTGGGTGTTATATTTTCTTTCTGCCCATGACCTCTGACGTGACAAATCATTCTCATATCTTGAGTAATGAGAAAATTTTTCTTGTGAAACTTAACTTAATATTTACTTCCTCACGAAACTGGATATCTATTGATGTCAATTTCATTTACGGAGATCTAGTTTCTTCAACTTACATAAAGATAGACCATGCAACTGTTCACAATCAATTTATTTATGTGTATGTGTCACACTTATAGTAATGAAGGACTGGCCTTGCAAGAAGCATAGAAGGATTTTTTTTTTTTTTTTCTGTTGTTCTTCATTATTTAACATGAAGCATCTATTGGTAATGATAATGTAGCATAATATTTGGTTGTAAGATACTATTATTTAACACCTATTTGTTAATGTATGCAGTAAGGGCATCCTTAGAGCGATCAACGTCATTATGTACTGTAAAACAGTTTGTCATCTCATGTAATTTGTGTTTATATATTATATTTTGCTTTATAATAATAAATAATGATTTTTTTACCCATGATTTATTAAAATTTCGACTAGGAGTGAGAAAAAAAACCTATAAAATAAAAAATCGAACATAACCTAGTTTGGTAGTTTAGTTCGGTTCAATTCAAAATTTGGCTCTGTTTAGTTAATTTTTTTTGAAATTTTGGTCAATTCAATTTGGTTTTCTTTAAAAGCTAATTTCTATTTCGCTCTCCTATTAACTCTTTGATTAGCAGAGAAAGGCAATTTACCCATCATCTTTTTCCCTGATAGAAGAAATTAAGTTCTAAAATCAGCATTAAGTAGGTTTCTATTATAAATTGTTGCATTCTCATGTTTGATATTGGTGTTAATCTAGGTAAATTTATTATCGTCTTATGGATTTAATTGAAGATAATGATATTTTAAGATATAAAGGGTTATAAACAAATTTTAAATTGTTAATGATATGTGTTTGTGAATGAATGATAAAAAAAATTATTTTTTACAGTATAATAAAGTGGGATTTGTTTCGTAATCAAAGTACATGAATCCATAAGGTTTGTGGTCCCTGATTTGGTGAACCTCTATTGTTTAATATTTAAAAAATACATTAAAACAACCCCTCAAAACTGACCCTCCATTACAAGTACTGTTATAGATATAATGTTGTCTTTTTCTCATATGGTGAAGACTTTCTTGTCTTTCTATGCCTATTAACAATATTGATTATTCATTGTATTTTTACTATTATTTCATAATAGAAGATCACCTAATTGATATTATATTTAAATGTGGTGGCACTTGTCTTGTTGAAAATTAGAAGTTATATATGTAAATGGTCAAGATGTGGTAAAAAATTTAGATCCAGATAAGTTGAATTATTTTCAAATTAAGAAAAAGATTACTGATGACTTAAGTTTCCACACTATTAAAAATATTTTATTTAGGGAACCTGGGAGAACTCTTGGCGAGGGGGTTATATGTACTTGATGGGATGAAGAGATTAAAAAAAAATTAAAATTTACTTCTAAAACTAATGAGAATGAGTTATATTTTGAGTATGGAGTGAATGAACTAGTTGTTGTATCTGATAATGTTTTGCATCTTCTTGTTCCTACTATTCAGTTTGAACTTGTTATTATTGATATTGCAAACAATTCTCCAGGAGCAAGTTTACATGATGTGAATATACAGATTGTTCCTAGTTTGGATGAGGTGAAGGTTCATTTAGATATTGGTCATGCTGATATGAATGCAACTGTTGAGAATGTAAGAGACAATGTGCACGATGTTTACATCATTACTCAAAGTAGTTGTGTAAACAATGATTCCATAAGGGTGAAAGAATTAGCTTAGAAATTAGGGTTGAAAACAATGAAGTTTGTGATGAACAAAATATTACAGTTGATGGAGTTGATCTTCCAAGTGTGGCCAATCTGCATGATGTAAATTTACAAGAGAATGCATTTCTCCCCCTTGAAACTGGTGTTGAACTTGGTCATGCATCTCCAATAAATTCTGATGCTAATATGAGATAAAAGAAGGGCAAAGCTAAGATTATTGATAGACCACAAAAGAAGCATAAATGTAAGAGAAATGAGAATAATGTCATAAAGGGCAAAAGGATTGGTGTTTCTATCGAAGAGGCTCCAAGAATAGGTGTTGAAGGTAGCAGTTCTAATTCTGATTATGATAGTAGTAATGATAATTCAAAGCATGATGATATTGAGATGAACATGGAGGATGATATTGGTCATAGCAGAGGTTCACTTACTAGATATGATGGTAGTGAGTCATTAAATGATATCTCAAATGAAGAGAATGAAAGTCTATTAGTTCATTATGATCTACCTGATTTAAAAGATGAAGATAGTAGTTCTGATTCTCATGATGATGAGGAAGAATCTAAAGATTTAGGCAGAAGAAGAATAATAAGTACTTTTAATCATGATGCACAATCTCTAGCCTTTGAATTGGAGATGACTTTTGCTTTTGGAAAGAAATATAGAGATGCATTAGCAAAGTATGCAATTGCTAATATGATGGAAATCAAAATGGCAAGAAATGTAATAATAGAATAAAGGCAAGGTGTTGGCAAGATAGTCCTTTTCACATATTTACAAGCAAAGATAACAATACCACCAATGATTTGATTGTGAAGACACACAATCCCATACATAAATGTAAGAGGGTTTTTCATAATCCAAGAGTGACTACAAAATACCTCACTAATTTTTTCAAAGAAAGGATATTTAAAGAACCTAGTGTAAAGGTGAAAGATTTAAAGAAAATGGCAAAGAAGAAATGAAAGATCCATACTTCTAATTCTGTGTATAAGAGAGCAAGATTGATTATCATGACAAAACTTGATGGAAATTACAAAGTTGAATACTCTGAGCTTGAAGCATATGGTGCATAAATTATGAGGAGTAATCTAGGTATTCAGTTTAAAATTAACCTTGATAAAGAAGCACTAAAAGTGGGTAATAGAGTGTTTTCAAGACTCTTTGTCTACTTTGAAGCATGTAAAAGACCTAGTTGGATGGATGTAGGCCAATTATTAGTCCTGATGGTTGTTTCCTGAAAAGTTTATGCAAAAGTCAATTGTTAGTTGCTGTTGGAGTTGATGGAAATAATCAAATGACTCCAATTGCCAGGGCTATTTATGAAAAGGAAAATAAATCCAATATCCAGTGGTTGGTAAAAGTACTTGATTTGAAGGATGGTGATGGGTATACCTTTCATATTTGATATGCAATGGGTAAGTCCTTATTCATTTTACCTTTTATATGCAAAGTCATAATGTTTAGGTGAAATTTAAAACTTTTTTGTTTTTTATTGTAGGGTTTGTTGCCTATATTAGACGAGACAATACTTGTTGCAAAATATAGATAGTGTGCAAGACATGTTTATGTCAATTAGAGGAAGAAGTGGAGAGGAGAGGAATTGAGAAGAAAATTCTGGAGATTAGCTTGGTCTACATATGAGGAAGAATTCAAAGAAAACCTTGAATTACTAGCTGCTGAAAATGGAGTGAAAGCTGTCCAAGATTTACTGCATTAGCACCATACAAATGGTGCCAAGCCTACATGAGCACTAAGTGTACTTCTGAAATTGTGGATAATAATATATCTTCTTCAATTCTTGGATTCTAGAAGTTAGGTAGAAACATATTGTAAGTATGTTAGAGCCAATCAGGAGAAAGATAATGACTAGGCTATGGAAAAATGGGGATGCAGTTAGAAAGTGACCTGGTGACAATTCTCCTATATGTATGGAGAATTTTGAAGAGAATTGGATGGAGTCAATGGAATGTGAAATAAAATTCAATAGGGATCATACATAGGAGGTTGGTCATGGTGAAGACAGGCATGCATTATTTCTAGATAAGAGGGTTTACACCTGTAGATATTAGGATTTATCTAGTATCCCATGTGTATATGCAATATGGGCATTGTTGAATTGTGAACATGTGATTTTGCATACCAAGCATACTCGGGTCAACCCAGATTGATTAGCAACCGACTAGAGATCAAATTTGACTCCAAATATAGACAAATTGAATTGTGCCAAACTGATCGAAGTCAACCGAAGGTTAAACCACTTCGAATCGTACGAATCAGACTAGATAAAAATCAAATGTGTTTGGTGGCAGCCATGCTAGGCTTTGGCAGCTGTGCCAACCCTAGCTAGCAGCGCCGCCAGTGGCACAAACAACCCGAGGCAGTGCCGCCACCCAAGCAAGCTCCTGCTGCCAGCCAAGCTTCCTTCTGCCTCCAACCAAGCTTTAGCCTAGGTGCCACCAAACCCAGAACGTGAATCCCACATCGGTTTTCACTCTAGTTTTCCCTATGACGTTTTCCTATAAATACAAGGCTCAATTTCACATTAAAAGACAACTCTCCTTGAGTTACAGACAAGTTAAGTCAAAATTTTCTTAGTTAGCTCTCATTTCTCCTTTTTTTCAATATTATTTATTAAAAGTGGTTGAATTTTCTTTGATATGAAATTGATTTCAAACCTAGCTACAAGAAATGCATGTAAATGAGATGGCATATGAATGTTGTAGTTAGTAGAAATACAAAAATTGTGCTTTTTATATCTTTTTATTTTTATATGTCTATTATATAGTTGGAGATTGACACAAAACTGATATGCATACATTTTCCTAGTAATATGGATAGGAAAATTAGGAATGTATATGTATGACCTTAAATTACTAGCTAAACCTGTTTTGCTTTTGAACTTGATATATGGAATAGTATTTCTGATATTAATGAATGGTGCTTATTTATAAAAGATTGTAAGTTTGAAATAATGTCTATTTATTACTTGTTAAGTTTAGTTCGTATATTAGAAGAAAGCAATTGCAAAACTCATAATTAGAATACAACATATATTATTATATTGATAACACAAGAGAACCATTACAAGAATACATATTATAGGGGCATTAAAGCATCTACATAAAAAACATTAAAAAAAAAAATTTTTTTTTGCTCCACTATTATACCCAACCTACTATAAAAAGATTACAAAAAGCTAAAAAATAACCCAAGATACAATGATCATCATAATATAAAATTGTGTTTTTTCCTTCATTATCAATACCAAATCTTGTTCATTAAGCTTCTCTATCTTCAATATATCCACCTCCTTCATCAGTTCAACAACGTCATCCTTCAGAAAAGCTTAGACCATATGTAATTTAGGTTTCAATAATAAAAAATGGATGTTGTTACCACAACCAATAAATCTTCTTCCTGGAGTGAGATCGCTCTACTATGTCCTCGTTGGTACTCTAAAGCCACCCTCGAAATTAAGAATTGATTGTTCATATATTGTCTCAGACCCGTATCTCATCCTACGACTAACTGCTAATGAAGAAGATGAAGTCATTGGCTCCTAATTGATCGATTTAAACCAAATACATTTCCTGTTATCTCCCCCTATCTATCCATACTCTATCTCTACCTAATTTAAGATCAAAGAATTTTTTTGGGGTTTCTTCGTAAATTTGAGAAATTATTTTCCTATTCCTTCTAACTAAATTATTTCATATGAACCCCACTTTATGATTTAGTGGGACTCACATAACGCCTGTCTAGCCCACGTGAGTGCACTAATAACTTTGTCTCTTAATTGATTTAAAAATAAAATATAAGTGAAAAATTGGTCAAAATTTTTTTCTGCATAACTCAAATTGAGTTTTTAACATAAATTAAAGTCTTAAATTGGATGTTTTCCCGCAAAAGATATTGCTCTCACATTATATGAGGGAAAAACATATTTTAGTATTATTTGACTCATCAACTATTGTGTCTCTGAATCAATAATGATGGAATATAGATATACATGGTTGTTAAAATTAGACCGTACCGATCGGTTGAATTAGAAAAATTAAAAATCAAATCAAGGATCGGTTCGGTCTGTTTTCATTTATCCGTCCTTCAAAATCGATTAAAAAATTGGTTAATCAGTCGGTTAATCGGTGAATTGATTAAACCAAATTGATTTTTTTGGTTGGAGCGGATCATATTTTTTTTTTTTAATTTTTTATCAAAACAACGTTATTTTTGTCAAGTAAAAACGACATTGTTTTGAGATAAAAAAAATTAAGAAAATTTCAGTAATTTCGTTTCAATTTTACCCGACTTCAAAATCATAACCTTATTGCATATTACCCTATTGTGTGAGTAGATGTTTAAGCAAATGAATATCCATAACTTACTATATATATAATTTTTGATTTAATATAATTTGATTGACTCCATAAAAAATATAATTTTATATAAATTCTTGATTTAGGCATAATTACATTATATTTATTTTCATCAGATATATAATAAATGTCAAATTATATATACATATATATGTATACTGATTTTTTTCATTTTAATTAATTCGACTCCGATCAAATCTCTAATCTTCTGATCATATACTTTTATTGGTTCTTTAACCGGTTCAATTTTGAAAATATTGTAAATATATATATAGTTAAATAAATCTATATCTATATCCATATATAAAATTTGAATCAAGAAATTATTAAAATCAAAGCCTGCTACATATTATACTTAACTAATTTTTTGTAAAATCACTTTAACCATTTTAAATTTTTCGTTTTAAGTTACTCACAAAATTATTTTCGACGTTATTATATTTTTATAAATTTTAATTACGATTTATATAAATTGATATATAATTTTCTATTTTTATTAATTGATCAATATATAATAAACATAATTCATAAATATTTTAATTATTAATATTCAAAATTGTCAAAATATATTATTTAAATTTAATAAAATAATAATAATAATAATTTACAAATATTAATATATTTTAGAAAATACAAGTTAAAAAAAAAATATAATAAACATATGTTTTAGACGCAAACTCACGACTAGAATTTACATTAATCAAACCCCAATAAAAAAAATCTATAGAATCAAGTTTTTAATTAATTATAAAAGACAAAACGATTTAGTGAGTTTGAAATTACTTTTGCCCAAATTAATTTGTTATAATTTAAGGGTCAATTAATATTTTTATTTATATACAAAATAAAATTGATATATTACATGAACAATTAATTAAATAAATAATAAAAAGTAAATTAATCACAAATGAGAAGAGTGCCAAAACAGTTAGAGCCCAGAGTAGTTTTAATAAAAGAGAAAGGAGCCAAAGTAGTTGTTTTAATAGCCATACTGAGAGTTTTAAAAGATAAAGGTTACACAGTGAAATTATGAATTTTATTTTATTTTGTTTTAATTATTATTTAGTGCCAAAAGTCTTAAAAAACTTTAAAGCTAATAACCATTTATTTTATAATATTTATTAAAATTCACTGTTCAACTATGCTAGTGAATCTCATCAAATGTTAGAAACTGATTAATTCAATTTTCAGAATAATAAATTTTGACATATAAATTAAGTCAAACTTAAAAAATTAAATAATAATTAAATAATTAAAATGGCACAAGACATATATAATCAGTAGTGGATCTATGGTTTAAACTTAGAGAAGGCTAACGTATACTCCTTTGAAAAAAAAAAAATCAAAATTTTAGTGGGTTTAAAGTAATTTATAACTAAAATAAAAAAATTAGAAAGTTTGAAGGCTTAAAATGAAAAATAGTTTGAAGGCTTAAAATGAAAAATAATTATGAATCAGATAAAAAAAAAATATATCCGAAAAAAAATTTAAAAGTTTAAAAGTTATTAAGTGGTCGCACTGTATATTTTAAGAAATAATATAATTTGTAATTTATATATAAAATAAAATGATAAAAATTTTGTGATTTAAAATTTAAAATTGAAAATATTTATGAATAAGGTATATACTATAAAAATTTTAAAAAATAAAAATTATTTGTATATGGGTAAAAAAATTCTACATAATTGAAATATTTAAAGAAGTTTTAGAATTTTTAAAAATTAAGGGGTTAATTTATAAAAGTTTGGGAAGCAGTTGCCCCAGCTTGCCACCCCAAGTCGTCCAGTGTATAATAATTATTCAAAGCAGCTAAAGAAGATTATCCTTTCGAAAAGTAAATATGCCTTTTGATAAAGTAGGACAGAACTACTAGATATTGTTAATGCCCGTTTAGAGTCATTCTCTGCATTGTCTATCTCTTTCTTCCTAGCTGTAGGGAACATTTTATCATAAGTGGATGCTCCGATACATTATGAGTTGGAATGAATAATAAAAATCTCATATACATTTAATGGCTATGGTCTATTATTATGCATGTAATAGACCAATGGATCAAGAGACCATAATTTTATAAGAAAATAATAAATAGTCTATTAAATAGACCAATGGAGCTATTATTGGTAGCAAACTAATAACAGTTTGAATACCCTATCCCATTTCAATTTTTATCCCATATCCCTTCTTTATAGAAATCGATCTCAAGTCCTTTAATTTTTAAATTTTTTTAATATAAAATTACTATTTAATCCCTAAAAATTATAAAATTAATAAAATGATCTTTTTATTTTAAAAAATTAATTTTTTTAGTTTCCAATAAAATATTATTTAGTCATATATTCTTTCATTTTTTCTTTTTTGACCCTTTAATTTTTAAATTTTTTTATAAATAAATTACTATTTAATCTATAAAATTTACTAAAATTAATAAAAAATAGTTATTCTATTTTGAAAAATTAATTTTTTAGTCCTAATTCATAGTATTACTTTCTAAAAATATTGCATCTTTCCTTAAATGTGACGAGCGTCTCTTTTTTTCAAAAATTCTATATCCGTTCTTATTTCTTTATGCGCCACATCATCAATGGCCACCTTACTTCACAAGTGATATCCTTATGATCAACCTATATTAACATGATTTTAATACATCCCTTACCATGATATCTATAATATGATCATGTTAATATAAATCCTTATGACCTATCTATACCCCATCCAAAATGTCAAAAATCATATTCCATTTATATCATGTGCACCTAAATTCCTGCTTATAATCAATGGATCACATATGCCAAAAAATCCATGTAAGTGACCCTTCTTCTATTGCTGTGAAACTGCTCTCTTCTTTGTGCATCTATATACCAACTGGCAGTTAAACAAAAGAACATTATATCAGTAGCAGTAGGTTCAACTCCTATGACTGCTACTTCTACGTAGACTACTTGTTGATCTGTTTCCACTTTGAGTCACATTTTAAGGGTTAGACTCTGATGAACTAATTGTATATTTGCATTTTCAGGATTCCTATTGATGTCATTTGCAACCCTTGTGCTCCTTGGTTGGTTTCTTGCATTGTTGCCCTACAAAAGTGTGAGTTTTATAAGTTAAAATCAATTAACATATCAAATATAACATATAAAAATTTATATATTGACATCATCACTAATATCCAACCAGAATTACCAGTGTTGCATTCACCAGTACCTACACCATATAACCCAGATCCTCTGTCATGCACATGCTCATTTTGATCACTCATACCTCTGTTAGTTAAATCAACTCCTAGCCCGACTTCATCTAAATTATCCTTCTGTTGACTGTTGCA
The DNA here is from genome assembly GCA_948193065.1 of Aleurites moluccanus. NCBI lineage: Eukaryota > Viridiplantae > Streptophyta > Magnoliopsida > Malpighiales > Euphorbiaceae > Aleurites > Aleurites moluccanus. The sequence continues at coordinate 11,536 of CANXYC011826694.1, forward strand.
CATCATATGTTAGGAGCAGTACAGGTTCAGGTGCACTATGCTGAATGGAAGGCCTCTTTTCAGACAGTACTCGCAAATTTACTTCTGCTTTGTCTTTTTTTTTTTTTTTTTTTTTTAATCATAGGTATTCTCAATTTGTTTTTCAGTTAATATGACTAGTCTTATTTCAAAATTCGTAATATATACATTCTTCACGGATCGATAATGAGATCTCACCGTGTTATTTTCGCCTGGTCTTTAAACATCTCGACAATTAATAAAATATCATGGTTAATGATATTAAGAAATAATTTATAAATGTCATCTAAAATATGTACGTATTTATGTGAATCGACATGATTGATTATGCCTTCTTAGCCATTAAATTTAAATAACAGTATATATTTTTCAGATACTGCCATCTTTCAGGTACTGCCATCTGTATTAAAAGATAGAACACTATTATATACAATGATCTATATAAAGCAAATCAATATTCTGAAAATTCCCAATTGGACATTTATACAAACACATCCTATGCAAATGAATATACACTAAAACATAAAGCGATAAAAATGCTATTCTTTTTATCTTCTATAATTAAACATTATTAGTTTATGATTTCAATTAAACTACAAATGTAAACTTATCCCAAATTACCCATCATATTAGCCCCAATAATAATACTGTCAAAACCATTAAAAAAAAAAATCAAATTTGAAACCCTACTTCTACACAAATTCATTTATATATGCGCTACCACAATATAATCCCATTCATAAAGATAATGACTTAAACTGGAATAATTTCAAAACGAGCACAAATTCAAATGCTGGTTTGGGTACAAGTTAACTGATACTTGCCTGTTCAATTAGCCTTTTTTTTTTGTGGCTTCAGAAATGAACTTCACCAATGACGGTTGTACTTATACCCAAACCCTAGATATTTAGTTTCAGATCGGGAAGAAGAGGGATAAAGAGAGAAATTTTTGGATTACAGATAGAAGGAAAGATAATGAATTGAAATAAGTTATATTTTGCTTATTTATTTATTTTTATATATGTACAAGTTATTTTTTGTCATTTCACTAGTATTTAATAATTAACATTAATAAAATTAGAGGGAAAAACTATTTTTTAAATGAAATTAAAATATATAAATTTAATAATAAATTTCTTAAAATGGATTAACTATTTCATTAATTTTATAAAATTTTAGAAACTAAATAATAATTAATCTAAATTTTTTTTAAAATGAAACCATGCAAAAGCAAATACTTTTCTTGGGTAGTTAGCTTTCAGCTTTTTTTAACAATGGCATCAACATTCAACTTGTTCCTTACTTTGTCCACAATATTTTTCCACTAAGTACTTCATTACCAAAATGCCCTGCCATTTTATTTTTTTGGTGATTCACAATTCGCTGCCACAATTTTGGATGCCTTTACCCGTATTTTTTCCACCCAAATTGGAGTGGCTGGCCTACAATTTGGAGTTTCCCTTCCTTTCCCTTTTACATGTCTCTGCCTTGTCTTTTCTTTGCTTTCTTTAAATACTCACTTAGTCAAATTGTTTTTTTTTTTTTTTTCATTTCATATTCATTTTAGCCAAATCTATTCTATAAATGAGTTCTGAAACCACGTTACACAAACAAGAACACAACGCAAACAACACTGCCATGACTGCTCAATCGCCCATTATTCCTCTTCTCACTTGGTACAAGTTGGGCAAGTTCAATCTTTCTCATAGGTAATTCCTTGACGGTATTGTTTTTGTGTGTGTAATCTTATGGATTATGTGTTTGTGCTAATTCCTAAATGGGATAGAATGTGTCAAGTATAGTTGGGTTTATTTTATTTTATTTTATTTTACCCATTATTGTTTTTCCATTATTAGCCAGCAGATAGCAATACCTTCTTTAGAAAACCGAGTTGTGTTTCCATCACTAGATTTTAGAGATGGTGGAATTGTTTTTTTTTTCAGTGTAAATGTAACCTAAAGGTGTAGTTGCCTCATTGTTTAATGATTTTATGGTTAGATTGTTTGGTTGGTTGTATTATTTGATTGGGTTGTGTAATTTTGATGAAGCTGTTCTAAGCTAATCATATAATCCTCTCTAAATTGTGATAATGCGTACCAGGCTAAAGTTCTCTTTGCTAAATTCTTTGGCTCAGGAAGTTTAAAGTTTTAACAAAATTTATTTCTTGTTTAATGTTTATTTTTCAGAGTTGTTCTGGCACCACTAACCAGGCAGAGATCTTACCAAAATGTTCCACAACCATATGCCATCTTGTATTACTCTTCGAGAACCACCTAAGTGGGTCTTCTTGTAACTGAAGCGACTGGAGTTTCTGACACTGCTCAAGGGTAATTTTTGCTATATTGTTATCTATCTGGCTGTTTTTTTTTCTTGCTCAAAATAGATTTTGGTATTTGTTTTCTTAGCTTGGAGACTCTGAATACTGATCATAATGCTTTTGGTTTATTTGCATTTATTAAAGGTAACACTCCTGCTATTTGGACCAAAAAACAAGTTGAAGCATGGAAACCAATTGTAGATGCTGTTCATGCCAAAGGCGGCATCTACTTTTGTCAAATTTGGCATGTTGGTAGAGTTTCAAATGCAGGTATATTCGTGTTTAAATTTGGCATGTTGCTCTCTGCGATTACTGGGTAAATATCGTGTATGCTTTATCATTTTGGATGAATTTGATATTTACCAAAATGCTTCTGTTATGATTCTGGCTTCAATAAATAGGTGCATGTTTCTTGTCTATACTATGTAGTAATCATATTTGTAAAAGAATGGAAAATTGGTGCAAGCTTAACACTGAAAGTTCTTTCATCAAATCCACGGGACTGGCTTCTTCTAGTGTTCTAATTGGGTCAAATAACGGGGCTTCTTCTGGTGTTTTGCAGTGAAATTAGGTGCTTGTTCTATTTCTATGGCTGAATTATGGGGTATTTATGTAGGTTTGTCATTTTTAGACAAGTTTTAGTTGAAGCTGATAGTTTAAGTATGGTTCAGCATATTTTAAAAAGGATAACATGGTTGATGGCCTCTCTAGCCTTGGGCAAAGCATTAAGGAGCTACTAAGAAGAGAAGGGAAGGTGGAGATATCTTATGTTTACAGAGAAGTCAATTTTTTTGCTGATTGGGTTGCTCATTTAGGTAGTACTTTGCCAATAAGAGTTCATTTACTTGAATCTCCTCCACAAGGAATTTGTAGCTATCTCTTGCATGATTTTTGTAATATTGCTTATGAGAGAAGGTGTGTAATGTAACATTTGGCTGTGGGCTTCTATTTTATTAAAAAAAAAAAAAATCATATTTATAAGATTTTTTTAATTAATAATAATATTCGTAGGAATTTTATAACTTAAATTAGTGCAGTGACACCTCATTGCTATACCTATAGAATGCAAGTCATCAACCAATAATTATTAGATTGACTCAATTCCATTAACCCTTTTACTGTATCCCTGAACTTGACATTTTTCCTTTTTCTAAATAGTATCTTCAAGTTTATTTTGTTCCCTTTTAGTGATAAAATAACTCAGAAGGCTTGGATGCTCTATCAATCAAGAGTAGTTCTATTTATAGAGTATAATTGATAAGATTTACATAACAATTAATGTATACCAAACTCTACATCAGAAACTTATCAGATATACAAAATATTATTTAAGTAGTTACATGTTTATATAATAACCTATTCATTCTTTATGAATCAATGCTTCAAATTTTTATTATGATATTAGAAATATAATAATTTATATTTTTTATTAAATTTTTACGTGTCCTATTGTGTCATGAGAAATATAACCAAGTGAACGATGAGGATTATAGATAGTCATCAAAGTTTAAATTTCATCAATGTTTAGGTACTAACAAGGACTTGATTATGATATAATTAAGGACTTCTATTATATACCTTGATATGTTTTGGTCAAGTTTGTTTTTAGAGATTTATTTTATTTATTTATTTATGGAGCATTTTGGTCTTGATATTTTCAGATCAAAGTAGAGACTTTATTAATCACCAAGTATTGAAAATTTTATAGGGTTTGAATCTCTAATTGGCTATATTGAGGATATACAATAGAAAGTTTTAAGAATGGATTGTTAATGTTTGAATTTTTATTTTATTTTATTATACAATAGGAGATAAATACTTGATTATACAATCATTAGTACTCTTAACTTTATTACTAAGGTTTCTTATATGACAAACTATATTAGTTCAATAGTATTCCTATTTCACATGCTTTAGCACAAAATTAATTTATTTTCAAACAAAAGAATTATTATTTTTTTTTTCATTTGGTTTGTGGAATGAAATAGAAAAATTAATGAGGTATTTGTGAGAAAAGAAAATGTAAAGAAAATAATTAATATCAAACCACATAATTATATTAAAGCTGTCAATAACAATATTATTAGCAAATTTCCATATCTCACAATATTATATTAATAATTCATATAATAAAAACAACATACTCAACCAAAACATCTCATAAATATGTCAATAATTTTGCTCATCATATATATTTAAGCATACCTAGCTAGCTAAAACTGAAATATTTCATTTTGTATTGTTAGTGGGTATGGAGAATTAGTGGTGATGGATGCAAAGTTAGTAACCTCAATATTCTCCTCTATCTGCAAAAAAATAAAATAAAATAATAATGATAATGATAATGATAATAAATAAATACATAAATAAAAATATAGAAATATATAATGGTGAAATTTTTATTGAATAAATTCAAGAATGAAATCATAAAATTAATTTTAGATGGGCTCATAATTAAAATTATTTATATAAATGTAAAAATTTTTAAGTAATTAATCCTGATTGGATTCAGATTATATAAAAAGATAGATTTAAATAAATTAAATAAAAATATTTATATAAATTAATGAGATTTTTGTTTATTAAAGTGGTTCAAGTCTATTTGGACTTGGTCATCCCTCCATACTTGAATATATTATAATACACAGTATTTATTACCTTATCTTGGAGAAATTGATTTGCAGCTTTCAGTATTCCTTCCTATAATATCAAAATAAATAAATATTTATTTAATTAAGAATAAATCTTTAACTACTTTAAAAATATTTAACTATAATTTATGGGGAACAAAAGAAATAGAACAAGTTAAGAAATATATCATGATACATACAATTGATTTTATTTAGTTATGAAAAATATTTCTTATTTTTCTTTTCTATTTTTTATTTATTTTTAATTTTCTATATTTATATTTTTCAAATTAAAAATTACTCTCGTTTAAAGTTTTATGCTAAAACCCTAATATTATGATGCTGATTTCTTTGTTTAATATATATATATATATATATATATATTATTTTTTAGATGGCAAAATTAATAAATAATTTTATAATAAAGGAAAGAAAGGGAATAAAAAGAGTGAAAAAAAACACTTTCAAAATTTTTTCAATATATAAGATATTTATGAGATGAATTAAATAACATTTCACATACAATGCAAGTTCAAAATTTAGACATTCAATGGATTATATATATGATAAATAATTTAGAATTTATATTATATATTAAAAAAAAATATAAATAAATTAATATAAGAGTAGTTGAATTGATCAAAATTCTCAATTTTCACTAATTTAATTTATTTATTTAATATTATTTAAATTTTTATTTTTTAATTAGTATCCTTAAAACAATCATTAGAAAAATTAATAATAATAATAAGTACACTAACCTTATTCCTCAGAAGCTGGATCTCTTTAGACATTATATCAATCTGTATTACATTAGGTAATAATTTAGTCAAAGTTTCCAAACAATAATTTGATACATAAATAAATAAAAAAAAGAGTTATTATTTATGGGTTATAATTTTTTTGTTATGTTCTTTTTAAAATGTATTTATTCAGTCTTATAATTACAATATCCATAGATATACCTTTGCTGAGCGAATGTGACAAATCCAAATTTCCAGATTTTTTTCGAGTGCCAGTAATTCAGTCATAGTCATTTCTGCAGCCCCTCCTCCAAGCATGTACCTGTTATTCATTAACTCCTCATTTTAAGTAATTTAGTAATCAAAATTCAAAATTTATGCATACTGGCATGAAAATGGTTGGGTCAAGTTTGTTCTTAGAAGGAATTGCTAATCAAATCAGATTTTTTTTTTTTTTTGGCGGGGAGTTACAAATAGGAATATTTTAATTTTTTAATTAAATTATTAAATATAAATTTGAAAATTTTCAAAAATTATAAATTTTTTTTATTACTTTATTTCCAGTAAAACGAATCTGGTGAAAATAAATATGTCTGACGTAAAACTTATAAGTTGAGTTTTATAATATAAAATGATCTAAATTATTTAAGTTGGACTACCATAAGTTATTCATATTTTTTTATCATTAATCAATATAAAATTATCCACACATTCTATTTTATTCTCTATATATTAACAAAGTTTAGATTTTATTTATGGATCAAATAAAAATTTATTATTTATATATAAAGTTAATTTCAGAATAAAACCACTTTATTATTAAAAATTAAAAAAAAAGCTTGAATATAATTTAAAATATAATTATGTACAAAATATAAAAGATTATGTATAATATTTTTCATAATGAATATCCAAAAGGGGTTTAAATTGAAATCCTAATACAATTAAAATTTTGAAAAAATTCTATCTAAAATAAATTTGACTAATCCATTAAAAAATATTTTCTTTTAAATAATTTCTTTCCTTTTCTTTTCTTTTTTGGGTTTGATTTTTAATCAAATTTTAATTTTTCTATTTCGAATTTGGATAATATATTCTACTACTTATTCTAATAATTATGGATTAATTTAATTATATTTATCGATAATCCAATTTTAAAAAATATTAAAATTTTTATTATGACTTCAAGTTCTTGCACTATGGAATTAATGTGAAGATAACTAGTAGATAATGAATATGATATTACAAAAGAAGGCTTGGCAATATAATTATAATAATTATAATCAAATTTTAATTTTTCTATTTCGAATTTGGATAATATATTCTACTACTTATTCTAATAATTATGGATTAATTTAATTATATTTATCGATAATCTAATTTTAAAAAATATTAAATTTTTTATTATGACTTCAAGTTCTTGCACTATGGAATTAATGTGAAAATAACTAGTAGATAATGAATATGATATTACAAAAGAAGGCTTGGCAATTATAAATTACCTGAGTCCTTTCTGAAGTATCTCAATCTCTTGTTTCAACATGTTGATCTCCTCTTTCGCATTCTCCTCTTTGGCATCCTAATGGGCAATATATAAAATGATTTCAATGAAAGGATTTATTTTCTTATACTAGTTAGACATTCCTGTGCTAAGTTTATTAAGATAATCCAACATTAACTGAAAATAAAAAAAATATAAAAATATACGGAGAAAATCTATTATCTAATTGATTAATTTTAATTTTTTAATAATAATATAAAATATACGGAGAAAATCTATTATCTAATTGATTAATTTTAATTTTTTAATAATAATAATATCCGATATTCCAATATATATTGTGTGTTTGTGTACTTAATACTTTCCATTCATATAAAAATTAAATATTTAACATAATATCAGAGCAGGTTGTTCCAACGGATTCGGTGTTATCACTGTGTTTCAAATGTTTAGTTTAAGTAACAATTGAATATCCATTTTCAATTATTACTTGAAGAAGAATATTAAGATAATCATATATTAATTAAAAATAAAAAAATATAAGAGTTTAATATATGGTAATAAACTATCACTTAATTAGCTAATTTTAACCTTTTAGTAATGATAGTATTCAATATTCTAATATGTATTATATATGTTTATATACTTAATACTTTCCATTCATATAAAAATTAAAAATTTAATAAAGTTTATTAATTAATTTTATTAAAAATTTAAAATTAAATAATATTATATAAAAAATTTTATCTTGCAATTTATAGTATTTTTCTATATATATAAATATATCTTATTATTATTATTATGAAATACATTTTATCATGTATTATGAAAAATAAATTAATAACTAATACTTTGACAATTATGAGTAAAAAATCTATTCAAATTCATGTTTAAAACTATTTGAAATAAATTTAATTTAAATGATTGGTCATGATAAAACTAAAGAGGGATGATGAATTCTAAAATTGAGACATAATTTATATATTCTACTTTTATAATAAATTGAAAAATTTTCAATAATGTTTTCCTAATTCAAATAGACTAACAGATCCAAATAATAATAATAAAATTTATGATATATACATTTAAAATATTTATAATGAATGTATGAAAAATATAAATAAAAAGATAATATATATAATTATTTTTTTTATAAAATATAGTAATAAAATATTCTTTAGTAAATAATAACACTGTCTCTTATTTTATATAAAAACTAAAAGTATATTTCAATTAATTATGGTTGTCAATATAAATGAATTATTTATTTAAACTCTGTGAAACTATTAGTATTTGTAAAAATTCATATAAAACTCAATAAGAAAAATTAATAAATTATCAATTTGAAAAATTAATAATAATATATAATGAAAATTTTATAATAAGGTAACTAACTAAATAGAAAAGTTGTAATATTAAAAAGAAAAGCTTATACTATTGTCATTATAAATAAATTATTTATTTAAATTAAAAATATGGGAAACTATTAGTATTTGTAAAAGTGGATATAAAATCAATTAAAAAAAATAAAAATTAATAAAATATTCAATCTATAATTTACATATTATTAAATTGAATAAAATTAATAAAGATTTTGAGAGATAAAAGTATTTTAAAATATAATAATTCAAAGATTATAATGCAATTAAAATTTAATAATTTATGGATTAAAATTTTGTCTAATTTAAGACATTATGAACAGTTATATAATGAAAATTGACAATTATATAATAAAGGGCCAAAGTATAGAGTCATTAATAGATTTCAAGGACAAAAATTATTAATTTTAAATAATAAATTAAGAATAATTATAATTTAAGTTGAAAATTTTATAGTTAATATTATTTTTTTAAATGAATAAGAGAAATAAATATATTTATATGAGAAAGTTTTTTTTTTATTATACTTAATAAATTATTTATGTTGAGAATGAATTAAAAATATATATAATTGTCAATTTAGATTAAAAATAAATTACTCAACTGGAGGATTGATTTAGATTCAAAAATATATATATAAAGAAACTAACTATTCATCACTTTACTGTCAGTACTATACCCTACTAACCCTTAACCAAAATTTAGGGTTTTTCTAATGAGAATTTAGGACTGGTTGAAAACTAACCATTTTCAGCAGCCAGTGGTAGCATTTTTTTCTATTATGACATTTCTTGACAAATGAAAGATATATATATATATATATATATATATAAAGGTTAAATTGATTTTATTATATTTTAGGTTAAATTGATTTTATTATATTTTTGAATTTTTTCATTTATTTTTGTAATCCATTTTAAATTTATTAAAGAAAATTTCTTGAAAGAAATATAAATAATAATTAGACCTTATGATATTGTAGTAATAAGGAACTCAAATAGTGTGATTAATTACTAACACTACCTATATATCCTTTACTTTTTTTTTTTTTCCTTTTGTCAATATCATTATAATTGTTAATGTTAGTAATCCAATAACTCAATGCATGATTGAATGTTTGTTTTATAGTTTAATAGTTAAATGTTAAATTATAATAGTTTAGTTCTCTCCCCTAGCTTGTAGTAGTAGCTAAATTAAACACCTCAAGTGTAATCGGACTGATTTATAACCCAACATCAATCAATAATATTAATCCTTATTTATAAAGTAATTGATTAATATGTCTAACTTTAATTAATTTGGATTAACAACATTATTAATTTAATTATAACTATGAGAGTTAGAATATAGGTTAGGATTTGACACATTAGAGCATAGAAAGCTTTGATATCGTATTAATATCTATGAGTCTGTATAAATATAAATTTAAAATAAATAAGCGTGAAATTTATCTTGCATAAAATTAATTAGTTTGTGTTAAGTTAAATGCCTATAAACTTATAAGTTTTCGTTATTTTCTACAAGTTTAAGTATATTCTATTTCTATTATTTTGGAACATCAAAATCGTTAAAGAAAAAAATTATTATAATTTAAATATCTAATTCTCTTATCAGTATGACACATGCCCATTCTTTTTGTTTTTTATTTTAAGAAAAAAAACTCTATTGTGTAAAAAACCATTATAAATAGCATCCGATGCTATGCTCCTAACAAGCTTTTTCACAAGGGATATGATAGTGATGAATACTGTATTTAATTAGATATTCTCTAGTCTCTTTTCTATCTTTCTGTCTATAAAAAATGTCTAGTAAGGGAACAGAATGAGTGCAACTCATCATGTATCTTATCTGAAAAATAAAATAAAAAAATTAATGAATCTATATAATTTATTTTTTAACCATTAAATTATGAGATAAAAATTGGACCCCTGAGTTAATTATTAACTCAATCGTAAATATTAATTGTAATGATCTTCAAAAGGGTAAATAATAATAATAATAAAGGATGAACTCACTGACACATATGTATACGTACTAATGGTTGTGTCTCTTGGACTTGGTCAGGCTGCAGTGATCCTCCGGTGGCCTTCATGTACCTCTCAATAAGCCCTTGCATAGTTCTTAAAATAAGATAGCAAATTCAGGAAATAGTTCAACATCTAAATTATTCAACTTTATTGTATATAATGGATGTATATATATATATATATATATATATATATATATATATATTTAGGGGAAAAAAAAATGCTTATAGTGAAGATATATATAGAGAAGTGAATTGAAATACCCTTTGGTGGCAAGTTCATAGAGCTTGCCATGGGAGGAGAAAATGAAAAGTCCAATTTCAGCATCACACAGCACAGAAAGCTCCTTAGCCTTCTTAAGGAGACCAGCTCGGCGTTTGCAGAAGGTAACTTGCCTGTGCACTGGATTTTCAATGCGTTTCATCTGAACCTTTCCTCTAGCCATTACTCTTTCTTTTCTTGATTTGTTCTCTTCTTGAAACTTGTAATTAATTAAGCCTTCCTGCACACAACCTCCCACTAGTTTGAACTAGCTTCGAGGTCGTTGCAACCCTCCCCCTAGTCTCCCAAGAAGAAGAAGTTTTATCTCAAGATTGCTTCTCTACTTACTGAGCTTCTAAGATATATATATTTATATAGTCCTATAGCCATAGATTCTTTCTCATCTCTCTCTTTCCCTCCCCCTCAGCTTCTCACAAGAATAAAAGGGAATAAAGGGATATGGGCCATGCAGCTGCCTTTACTCTTCACAAAGTTATTTATTTATTTTTATTCCTAGGAGGCACTATAAAATAATAATAATAATAATAGTATTTATTTAATATCATTTAATACTTATAGTTAAAAATAATAACTAACATTTAAAATTTTGCTTAAATTACTATTCTAAATTTTATTTTAAATATGCTTATTATTTTATCAGTGTAAAAATATTAATATTCTTTTACACCCACATATAATTTTCATTTTTAAAACTGATATATATCGAGTGTAAATAAGTGGTTACCAGCAGTAAATATATACTTATAACATTTTGGTAGTATACTTGCCAAATGTTAATATGTTACTAGTGTTGCTAAATTTTTAAAATAATATTATTAAAAATTTTGATTATAGAAATTTTATATACAATATTGCTACTAATTTTTTATTAATTTGTATCATTTAACAATATATAAATTTTATTGTTAAAAAGAAACTACTTTGCTATAATATGTCTGAATAAGTCAAACTATTGCAAACTACTCAAAGAATGACACTAATTTTTTAATATTAATGCATATAAATTTATTTCATATACCCGTAATAATATATTAATTAATATGACTTTTTTATATATTTTTTAAATAAAAAAGAATACTAATAATTTTTTTATTTTATATATTTTTATATTATCAAATTGGTATATGCAATAAGGGTTGGTAACAACAATGAATATCAAAGACTTACCCATTAATATCTATCAAAAAATAAAAAATAAAAATTCTTTTAACATAACAATTAAGGATTGCTGTATATAAAGTAAAAATAAATAAATAAAAAAGTTATTATTATTAGTTAAAAAGGAGAATAGAGCTGTGGTGTCTTGTTTACTTCATGAGATTAGTGGAGTTGCTGTACTATATCAAGCACTATATATAATAATTATATACTGTACTCTTTACTTTTGCCGCTATATGATTGGTGGAGAGCGAAAAAACCCTAATATTCGTTTTGAGCCTCTCTCTCCCACATGACTGCATGTAACAAACGATTTAGAGTATCTAAGAATTTTTTTTTTCTTAATTTTAATTCATATAAGTCTGCTATTTGGCATGCAATTGCTTTTTCACGTGCAGACCATTTTGTTCATCAACCAATGAGGTGGCCATGTTGAATTGAGTTAAGTTACTTAAACTTTTGTCCCACTTCTTTTCCTTGTTTCTTGGCCTTTATTAAGCCTGTGTCATGAAACCCTTTTTCTATCTAATTTTCTTTTTTATTATATAGCCTTTCAAGCTTTAGAAACTTGTGCTTTCTGCTTTTCTTTAGTCTTTTGAAAATTGAATTGGACCCACTTCTCAAGTGAAAAATTAGTTTTATTTAATATTCAAATCTAATTAAAAAAGTTAAGTTGATGGAAGGGAAGATAAATTATATTAATATTAATCGCATGATTAAGATAAATGATATTAATAGGGCTCTGAGCCTCATACGGTGCTAAAGGCAAGGCTTGTTATTCGGGTTTGAGATGCGTTATATGGGCTTGATCCTGCAACACATACACAATAATTATTAAAAGACTAAATTTTTAGGTTGGTAAAAATTCTCCTATACTATAATTAGTGATTTGTATGTTTCTCAAAAGCGTTAGTGATTTGTATTCCATGCATGTGGTGTATGCCCGAAGGAGGTGTTTTAGTGACCTTTCCTCATAGAAAAGTGAGTTGAGAGTTCACTTATTGGCGAGGTTAGTCATCCAATGGCTAGGCAAGATAAGCTCTAGCGAGCTGCATGCTGTCGAGGTGATCACATGCTTGTAGAAGTGTATGTGGACCTTTGAGTTTTACTTGGACTGGGTGACCTTAGCTACTTGGACCTATCGCTCTTAGCCAAAGTTTGAGTGGACTTTTTATCTTTGAACCCAATAAGCGATGCAAGATTTATCCCTTATCAAAAGGGTGTGGAATCTATGACTAAGAAACTAAGAACTAACAATTCAGCATGACTGAAGAATTTCCCACATTTTAGTTAGTTGATGGCCAAGATGAATAAAGAGCGAGTTACTCATCCCTCTTCTTCTACCTTTTTTATTCATAACTTTCCAACTTAATGGCCTTCTTTTGGTTTGAGAAGAATTTTCGAATGGCATGACTCCATCGAGGATGTTTTTATTCCTAGCAAACTTTCTAAAAAGGACATCAGATTTAGGTTTGTTAGGATGGATAAAGACACCGATATTCAAGAGATCATCAAGAAGGTGCATGGGACTTGGATTGGGGACAAGAAATTAGAAGTCTATGTTACAAAATCTGAAAGATCTTTTCCTTATCCCACTAAGCATTTTAGTTTATATTTTGTAACAATAAAATATTATATAATTTATTAAGAAAGAAAAATATTAATAATTTTCTTTCTAAATAATATATTCAAAGATCTTGAAATGGAATGACCGGAAATAATTAATTAATTTTTTTTTAAAAAATTTCAAAAGTATAATTTTCTTAATAAATTTAATTATTTATGACCAAAATTATATTTTATTTTTGAAAAAATAATATATATAAAAAATATTATTAATAAATATTAAATTGAGTTATAAATAATTATATTTTTATTAATATAATATAAAATTTTTAAAAAGAAAATAAATAATACACTTATATGTGATTTTTAACTAAATAAAATATTAATATAAATTTTAGAATTATACCAAACTTAATATTCATTTCAATTAAAATGAATTAAATATGAAAATTTATTTGTAAATGAATTTTATTTAGAATTTATTTATAAATAAAATAATTTTTTTTAATAGAAATCAGCATAATATTTTCTCTCTCATAAAAGAATCAAACTAAAATTTATTTTTCTTATAATTTAATGTCAAAAAGGATTCAAATTCAAACTTTTCAATACTGAAAACTATTTTATCAAACAACCAATTGAAATTAAAATTTCCTCACCCTTTATATTTTTGAAGGGAAAAATGGAACATTTCATCTTAACTTTGAAGACAAGAATATCGTGAAATGTCAAATCATTGAAGAGAAATCCTGAAAGAGATCCTCCCTTTGATATCTCACGATGAGTCTCATCTGAGAGGTTGTTGTGCAATGATATATAGCTCATTTAGGTGACATCTGGATATTCTCATAATATGTATTATTTTCATTTTATTCTTATGGTATGCAGAATACTTGGGAATTGAATTGACACAAAGCTTCTCTCATATAATTAAAGATATATTTTATATGTATAATTTTCAATGTCCTCTTTTTACAATGGCTATCTGATTTCCGAAATATTTAAGAGAAAATATTTAAATTTAAATTTAAATTTTTATTCTTATATAAAATAGATAATTAGCTCGATTACTCAACCACTACTTATTATATTTTTTATCATATTATTGATTCAATTAAAAAAATTATAACATAATTAAACGTATTCCTTAAAATTATTTTATTTTGGTGGTATTTGATAATATTAACTAATGTGATGTTTTTATAGTTTTCTTGAATTTGAGGGCCTCCCATATCCAAATGAAGGTGATAGTGATGATTCTTTTTGGTTGGACATGGGTTGTTTCATTTCATTGTTAGTCCAAACTTGCAAGAAAAGAGAAGAGGAAAAATTAACATAAATCTTTTGATATCTAAGTCAATGATTGTATTGGATATCTTTTGGAGTAAGATTTGAATATTTTAGTGGGAAATTTATCTCATTTTATCTCCTTTATGCTGGGAGGGGTAGTATAGATTTACATTGAGTTCTATCTTGAGTTTGAGTGAGTGGGTCATATGGTTGCTTTTGATGGTGGGTTTTGAGTTATATCATAATGTTAATAAACAATGTTGATGACACTTTTGTAAGTTTGGCTATCAACTTTAGAACCTTATGCCAATTTAGCCTATTTCCCATTTCCTAAATGTATCAGGAATATTTGCCTATGAATGTTGTATAGGCCTTTGGATGTAATCTCCTTAGGTAAGGAGCAAGGTCGTCTTGAAGCAAGGTAAGGTAATGTCAAGACGATGTGGTTTTAGATGAAATACTTACTACAGAGGCAATCACATGGTTGATTGAGGTGCTCATAAAATTTATGTAGTACCTTAGGCTTGTTGAGGAGCACTAGGCCCTGGACTTAAGCTCTAGAAGGTTCTGGACCTAGATTAGAGTTTGGATGTAATGATTCGAGCTCGTGTGGACTATTGACCTAACAATTAGGGTGGGGTTGAGCCTAACTATATGGCTCAAAAGTCAACACCAAGGTATTAGTAGTAGTTCACTAAGGTCCCTTATACCATTCATACAAGAAATCTCTTTTCGATGTAAAAAAGAGACATTGAGAAAGAGATATTACATATAAGGGGTATCATATTCTCCCCTAATTAAATTCCTGACGTCCTCATTAGGCATTTACATATAACTCAGATCTAGCCCACCTGGCGATACTTTTGCATTTCCAGCTAGTGATAAGATTCTGATACCATTTGTAATGATCCGGGTTCATGTGGACTACTGATCTAACAATTGGGGTAGGACTGGGCTTAACCACATAGTCCAAAAGTCAACTCCAAGGTGTTAGTAGTAGTTCACTAAGGCTCCTTATATACCATTCATATAAGAAGTATATTTCTGATGTGGGAAAGAGACATTGAGAAAGAGATATTATATATATAAGGTATCACATTCTCCCCCACTTAAATTCTTGATGTACTCATCAAGCCTATACATATAACTCAGATCTATCCCACCAGGCAATTCTTTTACATTTTCAGCTAGTGATCAGGATGTGATACAATTTGTAAGGCCTCGGGTCCTGTGAATTACTGTCCTCACAACTGGGGTGGGGTTGGGCCGAACCAGATGGCCCAAAAGTCAACCCCAATGTGTTAGTATTAGTTCACTAAGGTCTCTTATATACCATTCATATAAGAAGTCTCTTTCTAATATGGGAATGAGATATCGAAAAATAGTCATTACATATAAAGGGTATCACATTGGATAAGAATCATATAGACTTATTGAGTGTGCAAGAGAGGTAATGGATCCTTGTGTGTGTATATTAGTTGAACTGAAGCTGTTGGATCTTCATTGTTAGGAGGTACATGACCTCGGTTGTTAGAAGGTGATAGAGCTTGATTGTTGGAAGGTGCCTTGGGTAAAGGAGTTGGACCTTGATGAGAGGTTTCGAACCTTGAATAGTGGAAGGTGCAAGATCTCAAAGAGAGGTGTTGGACCTTAGCTAATGAATGAGTTGGAGTATGGCTTCTTGGCAAATGTTGGATAAGCATTAAAGGTTTAGGTCATCAAATGTTTAAGTCATTTTAATTGCATATACGGAGCTAAAAGTTCAAGAAAATAATGAAATTAGAGATGGTACCACTAACTTTCCTAAGTGTTTAAGTGAGAGAATTTAGCGGCAACTCTAACTGTGACCTTTTTCTAGTGAGGAAAAAAGATTTGGTACTGGACTCCAGAGAGTGACTAGTTGAAAGAGAAGAGGTCAACCTCTCAGTAGATGACCAATAGACTACTCTTTTGGTAAGATTTTTCTAAGCTTTAAGGTAGCCAAAAGAAGGTCAATGTGCCAATATTTTCTTGTGAGTTTGTTCACCTTTTCCCTTTTTCAAAAGTCACTCCTTTCTCCCAATCCTCTGTAAGATGGAGACAATTGGGTTTTATAATGTTTTCCTGCTGAGGGATTGAAGAAGAGGAGTTGAATATCTACGAGTAATTAATGAATCAGGTTCATATCATCTGTGGCTGGACAAGGTAATAATATGCATGTTTTAATAGTGGTAAGGATTGCGTGTTAGAGGAGCTTGTACTGAGTTGTCTGAAGTAACTTCCCTTGCAAATTAAACAGGATCATCTCTTGACATGATGAGGTGTCTAGTGCTTGGATGACTGCTAGACGAGGCAAGAGGTGGCTTGTCTACAACAGCTTGAGGCCTGATTACCACTAGTTGCTTGGATTGGACAGGTCAGACATCTTAAGGCCTGCTATCTAGAGCAGTTGGACCTGTCTTAAGTTTGGTTGGTGTAACCCATATTAAAGGAGTTATTTTTACTCCTCATCAAATATATATATATATAATTAAAATTCACTATAATTATAGAAAAATAAATAAGAAATAATTTTCTTAAAAATTTAGATATTTTTTTACTATATATTATATTTTTTTAAAAATATCAGAAAGAGGATTAACATTTCGATCCAACATTGCTAGGCATGAATTTTGAGATATGTTTGGATTTGAAGGTATTAAAGTTTATAGACCCATAAATATAGAGCTTATAAGTGGGCAGGAGTTGAAAATCACTTACACAAAAATTAATTGGTTTTATGTAAATGAGTTTCAATATTTGTTTACTTATAAATATATATATATATTAGCTCATGGACTTTAATATGGTATTAGAGATTCATGCCCAAATGGGTTGGATCCTAAGACTATATTCAAGTCCCCCTTTATTAGACTAATAATAATATCAGTCTGGATTAAAGCTGAAGAAGATATGTCAACCGATTTATTTGTGAGCAAATGTCAACCGACCTATTGATATTGGGCCACAGATCAAGTCTGGTTGCATTTGATAGGATGGGTGTATTAAGGATGTATCACATCGAATGATATCAACATATATAAAGGATTATAATTGAGTGTATATTGGACTTAGTACTATTCCATTTATTTTGTGCAAGTGAGCTCTTATAAGTGAACAAGTATTGGAATCCATTTACATAAAATCAATTGGTTTATACTAGGTCTAATATCATTTATATATTACTAATACATGTTGGTTCGAGTGGTAAGATGCTCGATCCCCTTAAGCAGAGTCTCAAGTTTAAGTCTTGTAAATAGAAAAAATAAGTATTGGGAGAATTTTATCTTTCTTATGGATAGGAATAGCAATGGGGCTGATGAGGACGGGGAACCATCCCCATCCCTATCTGGGAATCCCCATCCCCATCCCCACTTCATAAACGGGGACAATTTAATCTTCATCCTCATTTCCATGGAAATCACCATTTTTGCCGGAATCCTCATTCTCTACTTGAATTTTATATTATTAAATTTATATATATATTTATAAAATTTATAAATAATAACTAAAAATAAAAATAAATATATTTAGAAAATATTAATAAAATTTAGAGACATAAAATATTAGTCAAATATAATTAAAATGTAAATATGTCTAATATATAAAAATATTTTATAATATTAAAATATTAAAATTTATTATACATAAAAACATGAGAGTATATAAATAAATTGAATTTAATATATGCAAAAACTTTCAAGAAATTTCAATAATCTCATAAATATTTCTGTATTTAAAAATTTATTATATGAATCAAATGTAAGTTTAAATAAATAATTTGCATGTGTTAAAAGAATAATTATTATTCTTTAAAATAATAAAATAAATAAATACTTATATATAATTTTGATTGATGAAAATTAAAAATTCTAATATATATGTGTTTATGTATATCCTAATGCATAGATTTGAGTGATGAAAATTAGAAATCTCGATGGATGTATTCTCCATTCTTATTAACGGAAAATAAATATTTCCTATTTCCGTTTAATGAAGAGAAAAAATAGAAAATTCCCACCTTATTTGAGGTAAATCTCAATGAAAATTAAAAATTTTTCATCCCATTGACATCCTTATTTATAAGTATATTATAATTTGAACGTAAACGAATAAAATTAAATGAATTTAAATATTACATAGTAATATATAAAAAATTATTTATATAATTTGTCGTTATTTGAAGGAACTTGATGATGGGTATCGCTATCAACATAAAGAATCTAAATCTAAAGGCAATATATTGAGTAATCACATCAACAATACAAGAATTGATACTTTATTGCAAAATTATCATTCACTTTAAGACTGTCTGTCATGTTCTTAAATAGGTATGTGTTCCTAATCCTATACTAATTGTTTTGTTTCTGTCTCTTCAACTGCATGCATTTTGCACTGTTCTTGCTCTTGGTCTTCCATATGTTATATATGCTTGCTTGCTTTAGATTGAAATTCTTTTTTCAACAGTATTGTAGTATCCAACTCATAATTTCAGTGATAAATATATACATATAATCAATATCATTTTATTCATTCATTTGTAAAGGTATCTTTTAGATAAATATGAATAAATTAAAAAAAAAATTGTAATTAATAAAACCTCATTAAATATATTTACAATTTAATTAAAAATAAAACAGAAAAATATTAATAAAGAATTATTAATTAATTAATCATTATATTCCACATCTATTTTTAATACTTATATCAAATCATTAGCAGATTTTTTTTATAAAACAAATGGGAGAAGAAAAAGTAAAAAATAATGGTATTTATTAATTTACTTTATTGGTACAGTAAATTTTTAGTTATCCATTAAATATGATAACAAATAATCATAATAATAATAATAATAAACCAGTGTTTATACAGCTGCTGAAACTGTTGCTAGCATTGCTCTATTATGAATAGTTGTCTCTCCTTTTCTTTTCTTTTCTTTTCTTTTTCTTTTTAATTTTTATGTCAATCATTTCATATTTGACTAAATCTATAAATCTAGATGCTAGATTTGGTGTATCTTTCGGGTGCATATATGTTTTTATTTTGCTTTTTTTTTTTTTTTAGTTATCGATTTTCTAATGAGTGTGATAAGAATATTTATTAAAAATAATTATGTAAAATAAAATATAATTATAAAATAATTATATTAAAAAAATATAAATAAATTAATATAAAAATAAATTGAATGAGAAAAAAATATGTTTTAATAAAATTAAATTTTATTATAATTATTATAATTTCAAATAATGAGTTAGAAACTCTATTTTTTATTAATTTATTTTATTTTTAAATTTATTTATTTAAAATTATATAAATTTTTAATTTTTAATAAGTATTTTTTAAAAAAAATATTTATTATTATTTATCTCATTTTATATATTAAAAAAAAAATAGAAAGTACAATAAATCTTTACATTCATATGTATTACATGCTAGCAAAAGCAAAGTAGAAAAATTCAAAGCAAATCAAATATTTTTATAAGAGCACTGTACTTAATAAATAAATATTAATAATTCACATTTTTATCCTTATCAAGGAAAAGTAATATAATATTTTTGCAGAAATAATGGTGGTATGTTAAACATTTTTTTTCTCTTTTTGAGGATTAATTTTTCTTTTTATTTAAAGAAATTTGTTATTTGTTCTATATAATTCTAACTTCTTTTGAACCATTAGAATTTTAGAGTTCCAGTTTATGATGGTAGTTTTCAACTTATCCTTAATAGTCAAGACATTGAACTTATTTTAAAATAATGAATCAATTCGTAACCTATAATAATTATAGAGTGAAATCATCTTTCAATCACAATTTAATTTTTACGAATAAAGATTAATTATAAAACTACATATAATCTATGCTTCTCTAAAGATCTATATTAATTTTTTAGAGAAAATAAGTAATTTTTATTTAAAAATAGCTATACAACAACTATAATAAATATCATTTCTTGGATTCAAAATTATAATTTGAAATTATTGCATTATGTGGGTGTTTAACAAAACTTTTTGATGCAGTTGTTAGTTTTTTTTATTTTCAATAGCTACATTTAGCTCGTTTGGTTAATGATATCTCTTAACTGTTACTATTAGGTAATCAAATAACTATTATTTACAAAAACTTTAACTTTAAACATTTTTTTTTAATTTATACCTATTTAAATAAAAAGACTAAATTATATTTTTTAAAATAATATTTAAATAAAAAAATAAATATCAATATTTATTCTTAATGATCATTAAATATATTATAATTAATATCTGATAATAGTTTTACTAAACACTTACAACAATAATAATTTTTAACTAATAACTATTAACAATAATTAACAGTTAATAATTGTTAAAAATAGTTGAATTAAACGAGGCCTATATATTAGTAACACATCTAATTATAATTTAACAATAAATACATAAATATGACCTATCAAATCCACTCCTCCAATTCTCAATAAATTATTATAATTACTGAATCAAAGAGAAAGAATTATATTTTTAAAAATTTAATTTTATATATTACAAGATACTGAGAAACACTTATTTAACCACATATATATGTGGACGAAATATAAAATTAAAATAATACGAAAAGAATTACAAACTGGAGCCACCAGAAAGCATCTTCTTTTTGGCATCGTAGAGGTTCTTGTTGATTACTTAATTTATGTTTTGAGCATGATTAGAAGTGGAGCTTAGGGAATCTCTCAGATTTGATTGGTTCATCTGTTCTTAAATATGTTCTCTTAATTTTATATAATTTAATCAGATGGCTATGGAATTTAGGTAATTAATTCAAAACTGATTTATGCTTTTGCAAGGATAATTCTTAACTATGAATTTATTTATTTATTTTATGAGCTTTTAGCCCAATAGAAAATGAAAAACAATGATGGGACAATTATTTATTTATCAACATAAATTAAAAATTAAATAAAAAGAAAGTTATAAAGATTTGAATTCTTATGTTATAAAATATGTAATCCACTTTTAAACAATTATATTTTACTGTGAAACCTTTATAAATTAATATTATTGAAATTTATAAATTTTATTAATTAAAAAAATATTATTTAATAGATAAATTAGTAATTTATTAATGTAAAAAAAATATTTACCATTTAATAAATATATATTTAATCAACTAAAAATTCATTATATTTTATCAATTTTGTTATTAATTCAATATAAATTAAATGAATTGAATAAAAAATATATAATCAATTGAATATAAATTAATTGAAATGGATAAAAAAATATAATCAATTAAATATTAACTAAATGAATTGAAAAAAAAATGTGATAAATTAAATTTGAATTAAATGAAGTGAAAAAAAAAATAAATATAATTAATTATATTTTAAATAATTTTTAAAGTCATATTTTAATAAAACACATATCATAATTTATTATATGTATAATATTAATAAATTATTAATATATAATATGAATGAAACTATATAATTATGTAATAATTTTTCAGAAAAATATTATCTTATTAATTTATTGAAATGATTAATTTATCACGTTAATCTAAGTTAAAATCATAAAAAATTATTATATAATAAAATTTAATAATTTATCGAATATTAATTAATAGATACTTTACTGTATTATATATATATATATATATATATATATATATATATATATATATATATATATATCTTGTGTCTTGAGGTCATTTAGGGGGTATTTGGGTGAAAACTCAGTTTAGAAAAATGTCATTTTAAAATAAACTGGCATGTCTAGTTTAAATTTTTTTTATTTTTAAATTTCAAAACGGCATTTTAAATTAATCTGTCAAATACTTCAAAAACTCATTTATCGTTTGATGTCCATTTTAAGGACATTCAAACATTCTTGATTATTGTAACTAAAACTGGAGGTGTTGGATTTGGACAATTGAAAGATGGGTTGCTCCAACTTTAGGGCTCGTGATCTTAAAAAAAAAAAAAAAAAAAGAAGGGAAAAATGACAAGTAAAAAGTATTAAAGGGCTAAACTTATGGCCTAACTTGAACCCTCTGACATTTAAATCAGTGACTATATCTATGAAGTTAAAGCTTGAAAAATTTGTACTCACTGCCTAAACGGTTGCTTGGGGACGAGGCGCGAGTAAGTTTGTATGTGGTGCTTTGGGCCTGTTATTTTCTAGCAGGTTGGAGATGAGGCTTGCCATTTATATAGCTTTGACCTATCTTTTGATATGGATGATTTAATTGGGATAGTCATTTTTAGTTCTTATCACAACCTAGTTGATTATTTACTTATATATAACAATATGAAAAGCAAAAAAAAAAAAAAAAAAAAATTAAAATAAAATTTCTAAGAGAAAAATGAATATTTTAATTATTTTCATCTTAATTGATATTTCAAAATTTCCACTTTCTCTTATTTAATTTATTTTTAATTTTTTTATATGAATTATTTTGTGTTTCAATTAGTACTACAAGCTCACTAATTCAAAAAAACCTATTAATATTCCATTTGGTTTAACTGATTCTAATAGTTGTTAACTATTGTTGAAATTATTAACTGGTAACTATCGGCTATTTATTAATAGCTGATTATTGATAAAATTATTATTAATTATTAGTTGTTAATTTATTTAATGATAATTAAAAATAAATATTAATATTTATTTTTTTATTTAAATATTATTTTTAAAATAATAATTTAATATTTTCATTTAAATAAGTATGAACTGTCTAAAAAAAATAAATTAAAACTTTTTTAAATAATAATTATTTAACTATGTAACAGTTATTTAATAATTAATAGCTATCATTAATTAATTGAGTTTAATATAATTGTTGAAAAATAAAAAGTTAATAATTATATAAAAACTTTGTGAAACACCCACTAATTAAAGCTTTAAAGTTTATGGCTATATGACCCTATTACATCTTTCGACTTTCATCAATAAGAGTACTTTCATCCAATATTTTTCTTAATGGGATAGTTAAAGAAGATGATATTTTCATTACAAAAGTTAAAAAACAACTTCTTGTTTTGACACAGGAATCAACATTAAGTACTGGAATTATAAATCTTTTAATATTCTACTATGAAAATAAAATAAAAATATTAATTTTATTCATTTAATAAGTCATTAACTTATCTTTGTGTAAACCATAGTTATTAAAATTGAATCAGACCGACCGGTTGAATTGGGAATTAAATTAAAAATCGGTCCAGTTAACTCTAAAAATTTATCCCCTAAAATCGGTTAAAAACCATGAAATGACTGGTTAATTGGTGAATTTATCGAATCGGATTTATTTTTTCGGTTTAAGCGGGTCATAATTCTTTATTTATTTATTTATAAAAAATAATAAATATCAAATTATATTTATTTTTATTATATATATATATACTGATTTTTTTCGATTTAACCGATTCGATTCTAATCAATTTTATGACTCTTTGCCTTCATCGGTTATTTAAAGTTTTGAAAACATTGGTTCAATCTCTATTCCAAATAAATATGCAAATGTATTTGCTTTCCTATCTCTGCCATCAATCTAAAAGTACTTAAAAAGTTTATGTTATCACTACAACAAATATTATTATTAACATTATTTAATATATACTATTAAAACCTATAACTACAAATTGATAATGTTATTAAATGTCAACATATATTAACATGTTTATAGTATTATCAAATATTTATAACAGTATTTAAAAAAAAAAAAAAAAACTTTTGGTTACAAGAATATTATACATAGGTGATAGTACTGTTAATTTTTATTAGCATTAAAAATTATTATTATTATTATTATTAAAATAAATTTAATATTTATTTTCTTATTAATGGAACTCTCTAACTTATAGAATTAGCATTTAAACTAAAGTTAATTATCAATTCAAAATTAAACCCTTAAATAATCTTATTTTAATGATTTGTTAAACTCTGTATTAAAATATGAGAGAGGACACATTGGAAATGAACAATATTGGCAATTCATAAGCAATGTCTATTACAATCATTCGATTCTGATTATTTGAATTTTCTTTTTCGAATATTATGATTTTTATATATGAAGATGTTTCATACAATCCCATCTTTTATTTGGAAGACATTTTTTTTTTTTATCAATGAGTTTATATTGATTTGTTTACGTTATATTAGTCTTGCTTTGTAAAACTTATATATATTTTGAAGCAGCCTACAAGCGTTCAGAGAATAAAAATTTAAATTTAGGATAATTTAAATATTTACTAGTTAAAAACCACTTCTAAAAAGAGTTTAGAAAACTTATATAACATTTTACAAATCCTAATAAAACAAAACACAATAAAATCACAGAAAAAAATTTCAACAAGTTCAAAAATAGCCCAAAATAAAAAATGGTACGAAACACATTAAATGAATGATTTTGAAACTGAAATTGGCTCATCTTAATTAGTATGATGAGTATACCTAGAACTCAAAAATTAATATTTATCTATATATTATATAAATTTTATAACTCATTCTGAATCAAAAAATATATGTCTATTTTCTGCAAATAAAATTATTTTAGACCATATTTGGATTTTATCTATCCAATCGATGCAGAAACTCAATACTGATTTTTTTTATATCATATTTAATGGATATTTGATAAAAAATTTTAATATAACTGTTAACTTTTTGGATCCCAACAGTTACATCAAACTTATTTGATTATTTTTCTTTTAGTAATAGTTGTTTTCTGTTGGATATTCAAATAACTATTGTTAATAAATACTCCAATTTATACTTATTTAAATAAAAAGACTAAATTATTTTATTAAAAAAATATTTAAATAAAAAAATAAATATTTATATTTATCTTTAATGGTCATTAAATATATTAACAGCTAATAACTGATAACAATTTTACTAATCACTCATAATATTAAAATATCAGCTAACATTTACCAGTTATCAACTATTAACTATCAATTAACAGCTATTGACTAATAACAGTTAAACCAAATAAAATTTTAAATTATATACATCCTTTTCTTTATATTAATTTATTTCTATATTGAAATGTAGTCATTAATTAGAAATCAAATATCATATTTAATAGCAGGAGTGATATTGATTTAATTTGATCAATTTGAAAGTTTTTATTAAATCAAATTAATTCTTTCAGTTTGAAAGATTATCAAATTAAATTAAATTATCATTATAGCCAAACTGTCTGTTTGATTCAATTTGATTCGATATGATTACATTCGATTCGTCGATTGCAAACCAAATATTTTTTTTTTTTACAAATAGACATTATTTTATTATAAATTTGAGAAAAAATATAGACAATTTGTCAGTAATAAGAAAAACCCTGAAAATAATTTAATGTGTAATACAAAACTTATATATTCTATTAATTAATATATTCAAAATTTATCTTTTTTTAAGAATTAGTCTTTTTTATTTATTTTTAATTAATTTTCATAAATGGTTAATTTTTAAATTTTTAAATTAATGTTGAGTATACATAAAATAAAATCAAAACACACACATATATATATAACTTTTGTACGATTAGTTTGAAATAAAAAAAAAAAAAAAAGATTTAAATCATAAATCAAATTGAACTTTCAATCTGTTTTATTTTCAAATTAAAACCAAACCATACAGCTGTAAAATTATCGATTTTAATTTAATTTAATCGATTTAATTCGATTTATTTGACTTCACCCTTATTTAATAGATAGGGGCACTACTAATTATTGGACACATCATTTAAAACAATTCAAAGTTTTACGTTTTTTTCTTTTAATTTTTTTTTTCTAAATTTATAATTTTAATTGAATTTATATCCAACTAAACTAAATTAAACTTAATCTAAAAATTAATTGATGTCAGCTATATTGATTCTTTGCCTTCACTATAAACAATTGTGAGCAACATCTTTTTTTAATTATTATATATCTAAATTATATTGTATTACTCTCCTCCAAATTAATTTAGTTTAGGAACATATTTCTTCATTTTTTCATCTCTTCTATTATGATGTATTCAACCTTCATAAATCAAAACTTTCCTAACTCTTTGTTTCACAAGCCCAAACTATCACAATTTTTTTTCTCTTATATTATTTTCAATCAATGCGATTAATTGAAATTATGTCCAAATTAAAAAATAAAAAATAATATTATATTCATAATCAAAACAAAATTATTATATTATTTTTTTTTCTTTCTCCTTTTCAATTTAATAAATTCAACTTTTTTCTTCTCTACACTATGACTCCCACCTTGAAACATTAACTTTAATAATATTGAATGCAATAATATGATTAATCAATAATTTATGAAAGAAATGAAAACTAGATAGAAATGGAGGAGAAGAGAAAGACAAAAGGTGGATACAAAGGAAAAAAAAATAGTTTATCTCAATTATGAATATAGTGTTAATTTTTAATTTTAGGTTTGACTAATTATCTTATTTGGACACAATTGTAACTACATTTTAAAATTCAAATAAAATTGACAAAATTAAAAGTTTTGGATAAAATTGAAAAAAAAAATACTACTATTTTTTTTTAATTTTTTTTTTTTTTTTTTATATCATTAGGCCCTTTTCATTTCCATAGATAAGGGTTGATATCCCTTAGCCCCACGCTAAGTTGGTGCATGAAAAAAGACCTCATCAAGAAAGCCCTTGCGAAGGCTCACTTTCTCGGAGTTCAATATCATCTCAACAATCTATTAAAAATGCCTGATAATATATAATGTCTTCAACTTTTTCGTCTGGAAGAAGAAATTGGACAATTTACAATGTGTGATATATAAATATTAGCCACTACCCAACAAGCCCTATCCACTGTACAGAACAAATTCCCCACCATTTTCAGGTCTAAATATCCAAATAATACCAAAATGTTTATAGACATAGTTTCTAAAAAGGAAAAAAGTTCACTGCAAAAGCATATCTGAATCCCTACACAAGTACAATCAGCTATATCTTAGTCATAACCACCAAATGCAATTGTTATATATGTCTCCCCATTAAGGATGTCACAAAGAAGAACGTTTTTGCTAGGTTGCAAATGGTTCTGCTGGTGAGGAAAAGAGACCACTAGGATTTGTATACTTCCTTTTAAGGTGTCAGAGTCTGAATATTTTTATAATAACCACTCAAAATGATGTAACTTAGCTTACTCTAACCATCCATCAAGTTTACCTTTGGTCCCGGACTTCTCGAGACGTGCTTTACGAACAGCCTGTTGGATTTGTCTCTCATGTTCCTTTAGTATGTCCTCAATGTTTCCCCCAGGAGGCATCAACGGTCCAGAGTAGTGGATCCTGTTTTTTCTGCGAACATAGCCCTGAAACAACACAAAACCCCAGTTCCATTTCATTAGATAGCCAAAAAAATGAAGCAATGACAGGAAAACGGAAAAAGAGATAAAAACACAGAGAAATCTTTCTTGTAATGGACAGAAGGTTGATGTTATAGATATCATTTGTTCCTAAATATTTTCCCCAACTGGATACTGTTAACCAAATAAAAAATGCATTATGTTTGTATTCAAAATCTAAGCATGATATAGTTGAATGATTTTGCATTTACTATTTTGGAATAAGGAAACATATGAAAAGAAAATTGTTGAGTATGAAAGTGACACTACTACAAATACCTCCTTTTGTCAACATATAGATCTTATTGTTAAAAGTCAATTTTGATGCTGACAAGAATTAGCAGCATTACCACTCGTTGTATAAAACCTTTTTTTTGTTAACACTTATAAAAATTCGACAGCACTAATAATATATTGTTGATATATATGTTAATATTAAATAACACAATCAACTTGCTATTATATACTTTCTATTAATTATTAATTTTAATATTATGTATCAAATGATGTTAAACTAATGTTAATTCTAATATTTGTTGTAGTGTGGTTATTATTCTAGCAGATGTATTCAAGTTGCCTATTTGCATTAAACCTTATAGACATAAACTGATGAAAAATAAAAAAATGGACAGAAGAAGAAAAATCTTTACCACAGGTTCTTTTGCAAACACCCTTTCATCCTTCTTAAGAGACGAATTGGAGAAGTCTACAGTAGCATGAGGCATGTAAGATTTATGTGTCCTCAATTCTGTATTATGTCTTGAAGAGCCTACATCCTTATTTGAAGATGATCCTACTGCACAAGGGTGAATCACTGAACTAGACTGAGATAAAGCAGTCCTCTTTGCTACTCTAGGAGGCTCAATTCGGAAACCAGAACCAGCATCCTCCTGAATATCATATTTATAACTTGTGCTTGTAGTTTTTGGTTGCCCCTGAGGCATGAATTCTGGTGAACGCTCCACCTTAAGACCTCTATCAACCCTTCTAACAGATTCAGCTCCATGTACTTGTCCTGCCTCTGCTCTTCTCCTGAAAGCAAAACAGAAAATGCATACTCAAGATATTGATATTTTACATTTCATTGGTGCATGAAGGATTTTTGAACTGCTTATGAAGTACTTTGAAGCATACCTTCTTGCTTCTTCTTCACGAACCTTCGCATCCAGTTCCTTACTTGGAGGGTATTTTGGTAGACTTGAAGGATCGCAAGGGAAGGGCTCTGTACTGAAAAACTGAAAAGGAAAACTCAATATTAAATATTTATCTAAGGAAGTGCACAAGTAGCAGGTTCAAGGACTTATGCAAGCTCTTTAAGACATATCAAGCGATTCAATAAGGGATTTAGAATAATATTGAAATGAAACATCAAAATTATACCTCACTGCTTAGAGCTGAAGTGGCAGATCCCCGAGCTTCAGGTTCCATTGACAGAAGCTTATCAACAAGGGACAATGCTGAAGGGGGAAAGCTTTTAAATGTTTCAGCAACACACCGCTTGTAACTATGTTGAGGTTTGAAACTAGTTGCATGAGGCAGTTTTGTTTTCTGCCAGTAGTCATCGGAGGGTGAACCACAAAGCTTAAAAATCTTATGCATTTGTTCCACCTGGAATAATTTTGCAAGAACATAACTTTTATCAGCGCAAGATAAGATGCAAAAAGAAGATATTGTAAGATTTGAAGTATAGAAGATGAATGTACTTTGTTATAAAAAATGCATAGAAATATCAAGGCGACAAAGTTAATGCCAGTGAATAATAGTACCTCCGTTCTTCCTGGCATAATAGGCTTTCCTCTAAATAATTCAGCCAGAATACAGCCAGCACTCCAAATATCTATAGCATCTCCATACTCTGTAGCACCAAGTAAAAGCTCGGGTGCCCTATACCAAAGGGTTACAACACGGCTTGTTAATGCCTGATTTTGATCAGGCTGATAAAAGGTTGCTAGACCAAAATCTCCAATCTTTAGAACTCCTTTATCATCAAGCAAAAGATTTGAACCCTTAATGTCTCGGTGTAGGACACCACGACTATGGCAGTGTTCAAGTCCACGAAGAAGTTGTTGCATATAACATTTAATCTGCAAGAACATAATTTAATGTTCACTATACAGGAATGGCCAGCAAATAGAAAAGGAGAAAATTTTTAACGTTGCTAATTAGATTTTTCAGGCAATAAAGACAACAAACATTAAATGCAAAGGGTGAGATATTCAAACTGACTTAAAATAGACATTGTTCTGATGCAGTTTAAATGAGTGAATTGATTCAATTCATTTGATGTTGAGCATAAAAACAGGTAATTATCAGCAAAAGCCTTGTAAAAATAGCTTCTTTCAATCTAAATCAAGTACATTGACAAAGTAAAACCGAAGTGGATATCCATAATCCGAAGAGTCGCATAGGACAAGGATAAAATACCTGAGGTTCACTGAACTTGATGCCGGGGGTGGCTGCAAGGCCAGCAAGGTCATGCTCCATATACTCAAAGACAAGATATAAGCTTCCAGACATCCTTGAAGTGACTATGCCCTCAAGCTTCATAATATTTGGATGGTCAAGTTTCCGCAAAATATGGATTTCCCTAGCCATGAAACGAACACTCTCAGGGTCCATATTGACAAACCGCACCTTCTTCATTGCAACAATTTTCCCTGAATCAAGGTCACGGGCCTTATATACACTGCTGTAAGTTCCTTGTCCAATCTGCATACCATCAATTTAAAAACAAGAACGTCAACAAAGCTAGTTTATTCTTATGTCACTAAAAACTGGAAATGGAAATACCAATTAAGGAATATTCATTTGAGTAATATTTATTAAATTTTCAATGGATATCTTTGTGCAAATCCATGAGAAGCTAATATACAAGTACAGTAACCATGCTCTCTATTCTGAACTCTTGCTCAGCAAACTTGTTTCATTTTACGCAACTGATATTTCATTTTTACAATAATCTAATCTTTCTTATACTTGAATAAGATTGTAACAAACAAAGAAATAAAATTCTATCGATTACTAATCAAATTCTATCACCATGGTAAACAAATTGGCAAGTCAAAAAATTAGTGCTAAGAACTAACCTTGTCAAGCTTCTCAAATGAGTCTGCTCGTCGAGGCAGCCAACCTTTGATGGCTTCTCCGGCAGTTGAGGTTAGCCATTGAGGCCAACCAGCAGCAATTAGCTCCACTTCAGAGCCATGGGGCATGGTAGTCATCCTAACCACATTTTGTTGCTGGTGTCTACTAGACCCCAAATCCATTGTAGCCCATCTTTGATGATGACATTTTGAAGGTACTTTCAAAATCTTTGTACTCTTTTGTCCATCTTCCAATGGAACAACAGTAGCCCCTCCTACATTTGTTGGCTTTAGAACAGGACGCACAGACCCATCTTTAGTGCCATCACCACCATCTCCTTTATCATCCTCCTCCTTCTTGGAAGGAGTTGGAGCAACCAGCTGCACAGAGGATTTATCCAATCCATTCTCTTTGATTTTTTCACTTTCATTAATGTTTATTTCTTCATCTGCAGCTCCTTTAGAGCAGATACAGCCCATAATCTCACCTCAACCAAACAAAGGAAATTGTTTTTTTCCTGATCAATATATGCACAAAAAACCCCACTTTTTGCAATATCTTTACCAGCAAACTAATGGGTTTCCTGACATTTTTGCTGGAAACCCAAATGTAACATCGTTTTCTTCTTCTAAAAGTTTTCCCAAATCATTGTAGCATTTATCTCAAAAATACCCAAATATGGTTTTGCAAATCAAGATTATATATATTTCCACTTTGGGAATTGAAAAAAAAAATTTACCTAACTAGCTTTAGAATTCCAAAACCCTTCCAATCTTGAAAACCTGAGAGAGAGAAAATAATAAAGAAATATGCAGAAATGAGAATTGAATTGAATTCAAGAAATGGAAAAATAAGGTGTACAAACTGCAAAGTATAAACAGAACACAAGAATCAAGATGAAGACAAGAAAATCAAAACCCAGGCCAGAATCCGAGCATTAAACATGAAGATAATATTAAAAATTATATCCAATGTCTATGCAGGAATTCTGGCAAGGGTTTTCTGGGTTGTGGGTTTGTTAGTTCCTTCTTTTCAAAAAAATATTTAGAAAATTTTGGAAAAAAAAGGAAAAAAAAAACTAAATATTATTTTATTGCATAGCTAAGGAGAAGATTCAAGAGAAAGGTAAGAGACAATAATGGAAAATCTAAAAATAAGAAAAAAATTAAAATATTAATAATAACAATAAAATTGAAAGCTAAAAATGCGAGAGGCCTAAGATATTTGAGTTTTGACAACCTGTGATTTGGGTATCTGTGTGTATTTGTTTGTTATTTTCTTTTGTTTTCTGTTTGTTTCCTGAGGAAGATAAAGTGAGAAATTGGTTGGGAGGTTTCAGAAAATCTTGAAAAATGCCGGGAAAGAAAAGAGTGCAACAGCTACAAGATGTACCACTAATGTCATGGGTCTTAAGCTTACCAACAGACACGTGCTCCTATGTCATTATTCTTCTAGTTGAATAATAATAATTTCCATGAATTTTGTATTAATCTAAGGTAAAAAAAAATCTCAAACACTACCATTAAATTGAGAAATTCAAAATCAATGAAAATTATTTAAATTCTTAAATTAAAAAAATTAATTACTTTAAATTTTCTGTATTTTAATTAATTATATTAAAAAATTTTATATTTTTAAAATTATATTAAAAAATTCTGATGTTTTAATTCCATCGAACTTTTTCCGTCTATTTTTTTTTTCATCTTTTTATTAATTAGAAGATCAAAAGTTAAATTTTATTTAAATTATTTATTTTAATGCTAAAAATACTCCTCTGTTTCTTCTTCCACCATACACCATACAGCTTCAACCTCTCTCTTCCTGTAAATTTTCAAGGAACTCATAATCTTCAATACCTAATTAGAAAAATCAAGATTAATACCCTCTTGATAAAATAAAACCAATTCAAATTAAACAAATCCGAAAAAAAAAAAAATCAACAGACTGAAAAAGTATTACCCAAATCTTGAATCTATCAACTAGCCAAAACAATCCTAAGAATTAGTCAATAGATAGCAATGCACAGCAAACAATAAACAGTGAACAATCTATCAATTGTGTTTCCCTTGTCGCGTAGGATGCGATTCCACGGCTGAAGAGGAAGAAGTGGTGGACCAGAGAGAACTATTAATCCAATCGACGTTGGTGCTGGGTTGGGCTCTGTCGTCGCCATCGCTGCCTCAGAACTTGTTTACTTCTCTCTTGGATATGATGTTCTTATATACTTTTTTTTTTTTTTTAAATTTCTCATACATCAGTTTGTGATTTTATTTTATTTTTTTAGTTTCTCATAAATTAATTTGATTACCCATTAAAATTGAAATTGAAATTGAAAAGGAGTAGAGAATTTCAGTGAATCTCATCTAGTTGAAGCCAAAACCCATGAAGAACGAGATCTTGATTCACAAACCAAGAAGCTTTCTGGGAGAGATTTCAAAGAAGTTATCAACGGTACAACCCAAGAAGTCAAATTCAGGGCCGAGATTAGCAACGGTGGTGGGGCTAAGG
This sequence comes from Aleurites moluccanus, assembly GCA_948193065.1. Classification (NCBI taxonomy): domain Eukaryota; kingdom Viridiplantae; phylum Streptophyta; class Magnoliopsida; order Malpighiales; family Euphorbiaceae; genus Aleurites; species Aleurites moluccanus. The sequence continues at coordinate 45,397 of CANXYC011826694.1, forward strand.
ATCTAACAGAGGTGTAAATGGGTTCGGGTTCAGTGGTAATGATGATGATGGTGGGGTACAGTGGAAGAGCATAAGAAGCTTTCTGGAAGAGATTCAAAAAATTGTTAATTTGATTTATCAAAAATTAGAAAGAGAGATAAAAGGAATATTGATTTTGATAGAAAAAATTCTAAAAAAGAAATTCAGTGGTGGTTAAAGGGAAAGAAAGAGAAGTAATAATAATAATAATAATAATTAAAAGTGTAAAAATTAAAATGAAAATAAGGAGTATTATGAATTTTTATATTAATTTAATAGATTTTTTAATAAAATAATATTATTTTTTAATAAAATTAAAATATATGAATTTTTTAATATAATTTAAAAAATATAAATTTTTTTTAATATTATTGATCAAGAGATTTCAAAATTATTAATCTAATTAAAAATTATAAAATATAAAATTAATGAAGTTAATAAATTTCATCAATTAGTATTAAAATAAAATCCTTGATTTATTGTTTATATTCCCATATGTTCATGTTAGGTTAAATAAAATAAATTTCATAAATTTTTAAAATAAATTATTAATTTATTTTGCATTTTCTAATACACCTCTTTAATATTAAATGTCAATAAAAATTAACAAATATTAAATAATGGATTCCATAAAAAAAATACTACTTTAGGATATAAATAACTTATGATAAAAACACGTACAAATATATATAAATAATTACTAATTAGATGTGTACAAGTTTTATAAAGTATTAACACAAACATGGAAGTTTTATCATCAATAAACTTCATCATAACAAATTAACATAGATGATAGTTTTGAAATATTAAAAATTACTGAAATCTCTCAAACAAATGAAATAATGAATTTTGTCAATTCTCACCTTCTAGGTGAGATTTTAATAAAATCCTAAAAATTAATGAATTTGATTGTACGATGTTAATGAGTTTGAATATATGACGAAATTTACTAATTTCATGAATTGTAGTTACTTTTGTAATAATTAGATGGTGGATTTTAATAAAATTCATGGATTTGATGAATTACATCTCTCAAAAAAATTTCTATTTAAATATAGCCTAACATTTAAAATTGTTCTCTATTTAAATTTTTTATTTTATTTTTTTACTCAATTAATTTAGACGGTGTTGATTATAAATTGGGGTAATGGATATTGACTTTCACTATTATTGACTTTGACTAATTCGAGTTTGAGTCAAATGAAATTCAGAAGGAATAAAACTCTCTCGACATCTATTTTCTCTATTCACAACACTCAAATTTGAGATCTTATTTCAGGGAAACGAGCTCCTTACTACTTGAACCAAAGGTGTTGTTTCAAATCCATTCAAATTATAACACACATAACTCATACTTTCTTCTTCCATTCACGCACTTTAAGACCACCACTTAACCAACTTCGTGTCTCTCTCTGAGTCTCTTCCATTTAGTTTTCTGCAACCATCTTCATGAAAACCTCTTCTTTATGTTCTTTTCTTTTCTCCACTCTCTCCAAACCATACACCTAAATGGAAGCCTTTCCTTAAAACTCATTGTCCTTCTTTTTTCTTGAAGTCCCTTATGTTTATTCAATTTAATTTCATAACCAATTCTACTAATAATTTTAACATCTCTCGTTTTTCCTTTACCTATCATTGACTTCATTGCCAATAAGTTGCATAGACTTATAATCAAAATCTCTCCCCTAAACCAATCAATTGCGTCAAACGAGTTCTTCATTATGCCTCTCTCCTTCCTTCATTTTCAAAATCGTCCCGGGTGGATTCCAATCGGTGGTATGTGTGACCCAAGTATGGCTAGATGCATGTTGGACCAATATGAAAAGATGATATTTTTGGCATACAATGATTCTGAGATTATGCGAGAGTTTTGTGCTTATTTGTTATCTATGCTCTTTCCCAACAAGAACCATAGTTATAACTCTAACTAGATTTACTTGTCTGGTCCATCCTATTAATTTGGTCGGGCCTTGTAAATCAAGAATAATGTAATAGCCCAACACACTTTAAGCATTGTGAATAAAAAGTTAAAGTTGTTTGTTTATATTCTCTAGCTAATTACTATCTAAATAATTTGATTTAACCGTTTTACTCAGGGTATTTGGCGTTAGTATTGGGTTGGGTCGTTACAAATGGTATAAAAACCAACTTGGGGTCAAATTTTGTAGTATTGGTTGGTCCATATAGAAAGTGTTATATGTAGATCAGAGCACGACATGGAGCCTCCCTGGGCACTAGCGAACCATAATACCCAAGGCCAATCAGGGCTAGACTAGTGGCCTGAACCTAGTTATAAAATATATACTAACTTAACTATGACGAGGACATCGCACCCTAAAGGAGGGAGGGTTGTAATAGTCTAGCATGCTTAGCAGTGGACTTGTCTCACATCATTAGAAAATGAAAAGTTAAAGTAGTTTGTTGACCCTTTGATGATTTTGATAATAGATTATGAAGACCTTTGATTAATTTAGTATGATGATGCTCAATTTAATTTGTATACTTTAAATGCTTCTTGCATAAATTTATTATTTTTCCTTGAAGATGTTTACTACAGGATTAATGAGAATGCCTGTTACAGAAGTGTAACGACCGTTAAAGAATAATGAAACAAAATGCAAATTGAGACACATAATCAAATTTCAAGCCCGTTGCAAACTATAACGCTCTTCACCAATTTGGAATGCCTGTTATGAAACATTAACAACCATTATAGAAGAAAGGTTCAAAATGCAATTGAGATACAAAATCAAATTTCAAGCCTGTTAAAAACTATAAAGCCCTTCACCAATTTGGAATGCCCATTATGAAATATTAACAACCATTACAAAAGAAAGTTCAAAATGCAATTGAGACAGAATTAATTTTCAAGTCCATTACAAACTGTAACACCCTTTACAAATTGGGAACACCCATTATGGAGTCATAACAACCGTTACAAGAAAATATACCATATTTGCATGAAAGACACAGAGAGTAAGATTATCAACTGTTACAAATCTTCAAGCTTGTTACACTTATGCATATAACGATCATTATGATATGATAACGCTTGTTGTGGGTGGTTAGACTGTCACATTAGACGAAAGTATTGAAATTTATAGCTGTTGAAAGCAAATTTCAAAGCCTGATTTGCATTAAATGCACCCCAAACGATCATAATTGATTGCAAAGGGTTAAAAACTATAAATAGAAGATTATTTGAAGATAGAACAACTTTTGAAAAGCACCAAAATAACTATTTCATTGATCTTGCAAAGATTTCTCATTCTCTTTGTATTTGAACACTTTATGCTTATAACTTGTATCTTTAATGTTCATTCTAGCTTGTGCTAGTATTAGCTATTTACGCTTAAACTTATATCTTTTAAATAGAATTATAAAGTCTTAAGATAGACTTAAAAAATCCTTAGTCTTTGAGAAGAAAGACTTTTTATGGGTGGTATCCCATTGTAAAGAGGGTGAAATTTCAGTGAAACTATTATATCAATTTAAGTTGTGAACTTTTGGATAGTGGAACCTCAATATCGGGTTGATATTAAGAAAATTGAACGTATGAGAGGTGTTGGCTCCGATCACCTATAAAATTAGATAAACAATCTCTAACTCTATCTCCTTTAATTACTTTGCTTATTTTTATCTTGATTTATATTGTTTTTAAGATGAATATTGAATAAAAATTCAAAATTCTTATTCGCCCCCTTCGAAAATGTTGTAATAGTGGGATAACATGGTTTGTATAGTCCAGCTAGTTACTATCTAAATAACTCAGGTTAACCGTTTTAGGCCAGGTTGAACAATAAAACAACATGTTATTTGAAGCCAGTTTCAGGTTAGGTTGTTACAAAACCTAGTCTAGCCCATATTGGCTTTACATATTTTGATTCGCTAGTGCTTTAGATGGCTCCATCTCATGCTCTACTCTATGGATAGTCCCTTCCTTATGGGCCTGCCAGCTCTCTTATACCATTTGTAATAGTTCGGCCCGAAACTAGCTCCAAATAACCTACTATTTTATGGCTTAACCTAGCCTAAAATGGTTAATCAGGTTATTTAGATAGTAACTAGCTAGACTATATAAACAACTTTAGGTTTTCATTCACAATGCTTATGCGTGTTGGGCTATTACACTTAATGTGAGGACAAACACTTAAATTACTTAATTTTGCAATCAATTTAGCTAAATATTTGCATTTTTTTTATGTTCTATTTATATATGCCTGTGATTTTAGTCTCGTAAGTGGATGTACTTCCATGGGATAAACCAGCTTGCAATAAAGACTTCAAAATAACAAAGGACAATTTAACTGAAGGACGAACACGCTTGATTGAGAAAAATAATCAAACAGAAGGTATGCACAAAACATGCCAAGACACATCTTTTATTCTACTTGTTAACTTATCTAATGAGCCTTATATAGGCATATCCCAATGTGATTTCTGCCATGTGCTTTGAATGTCAAAGTGAAGAAAGTCAACCAAGCACGGATAAACGACGGAAGTAACTATAACTCTCTTAAGGTAGCTAAATGCCTTGTCAACACAACAACGTTAACATCCCAACTACAACTAAAAAATAGCGAACAATATTAATAGAAGCAAAAGACTAGGAAATAATATTATTAGAAGATAATGACTTGGTAACCTAATAATCATGTGCCCCATAAACTCTAGACTTAGTCAAATAGTACACACATGCTGATGTTGATAACTCTAATACTTTTCCTCAACATCAACTCTTATATTTTTCACCATGGCGAGCTGATGACAAAAGCTTTCAAGCTTGTTACCAATCAAACCTTTTATGATTAAGTCTGTATCTTGATCTTTTGTCTTAATTGCCTTAGTTCAACCTCTTTTTCAAAACCTTTTCCCTAATAAAATGATAATGTACCTCTATATATTTAGTTCTAGCATGAAAAATTGATTCTCTACCAACTGTATTGTTGACTGATTGTCGCAATACAAATGAACTGCATAATCTGTTGGTTGATGCAAGTCTTTCGATAATTGCATAAGCCTGCTCTCTTGAGCTGCCATTGTTGTAGCCCGGTACTATACTTCGATTGTTGACAAAGATATAGTTGGTTGCCTTTTGTTGCACTAAGAGATTGCTCCTGGCCCAAGTTTAAAAACATACTTATAGTTGAACGTCGAGTATCATGATCACCAGTATAGTGAGCATCTAATAACCAACTAGCTTGCAATCTCTATCTTTCTTATAGACAATTGATTGACACATTTTTGTCGCTATTTTTCCTATATTTTTAATAATATTTTTATTATATGTAATTAATTTTTATTTATATTTGATAGTATTTTTAATAAATTGCTAATAATACCTTGGTAAGATTTTTTCTATATTTTTAACCCTTTTTCATGAATTTTTGGCAAGAAATTATATAAACCAGGAGTTCGGGTTCAAAGACCAAATTAAAATGGGCTTAAGTACAAGATTGAAGAATGCAAAATAGGCTGAGCTCGAGATAGAATGAGTGGCAAGGCTACATCCAAGTCAAGCACGCCCGTGCAATTCTTCATTTCAAGCAAATACTGTCGTGCTCATCCAATACAACCATGGCCATGCCCAATACACCCTTGCTCATTCACCCATGATTTAGCATGCTCGTGTTACTCTCTAATACACTTGTGAGGCTCAGTTTAGGCCAACTAGATATAGGCTTGTTAAACTCGTGGCCTAAACAGCTTCAGCAACCTATGGTGCAATATAGTTGTGCAAGATTCAACACGCAAGTGTATAATTCTTCAAAATGTTTCACGTGCATATTGAACACAAATACATCCTTATCAAATTGTACATTACTCAGCAAATTTCAACGTGATTTCAATTTCAAATTGAGATAAATTTGATTTATGGGCTAAATAAGGAAAGGAGATAATTAGGAATTAATTTCCAGATAAATGGAGTAATTGGTGGATCACGGTTTACTTACCAAACTGTAATATCCTAGGTTTTAATTAATGAGATCTATGGTTGATTAATGTATGATCGTACAATTTACTTAATGAATTTTGACAATTATATGCCTTTGGCTGTCTAGATGTGACTCTGAATACGATTCTATTATCGATGATTAATGTCAATAATAATAATATATGTAAGAAATAAAATATATGTTTAAAATTTTAATTGAGTAAATGATATTGAGGTTAACTAATTAAAGCTAAGTATGTAGGTATGTGTAGTGAGGTTGAAGATGTATAGATGTTCTTCATATTATTGTTTGGATACTTTATGCTAAGAAAATAATAAAGCAGTGTACTTAGAACTATAGACGATATGATTTAGGATGATTAGATATATATGAATTAATAAGAATATGAGTGATATTATGAGAATTTAATAATTAATTGAATCGATAATTATTACAGTTGAAAAGTTGAATAAATTTTGGTGTTCTATGATTAAGCACTAAGATAAGTGTGAATTGTTAAAGATTAAATTTGTTAAGTTGAATTTAAGTGATAATAATCATAAAATATAGGGATATTAGAATTATTTGTAACCAACAATGCAAGCTAGATTAGAGAGAATATAAAGAATTATTGACTATGTGCAAGTGAGACCTACATAGTTGTGTGAATTGAGAAACTTTAGTAATGAGTTTTAATTTCTTAATTATATTACTAATCTTTTATTTAAGGTGCATTAAATGTAATACCAAGTCAAAGTAATTAAATATAATACAAGGAAGCAAGAGATTTGATTGGTGAAGCACTAAAGCTAGGATACACTTGATGTATGGGATTCCTTCTAAGTAAAATATCAAATATTTCTTATCTTCTCCTTTCTTTCTTTTGGCTGACCTATTCTTTCTTTATAAACTCTCTCCCACTAAAATTTTCAGTCATTTAAAGTAAGTTAAATGACAAAGAGAGAATTAGAGCAAGCTTAGTTCAAATTCAGCATTTAGGTAAGTTCATAATTCTCTTATTTTTGTATTTTATTCTTAGAAGATTTTTGCTTAATAGATTAGAGATATATATTGTACATAAAGTAAATAATCCGTAGTTAATATATAAAATTGATTAATTATTGTTAAATATGAGATTCAATAGGAAGAAATTAAGAAGCTTATGTTGAATTGTGAAGAAAACTTTAAGAAATTTTATTTTTTGGATATTATTTGACTGACCTAGATAAGTCCAAATGACACAAAATTTTAATTGAGATTATATATATATATATATATATATATATATATATATATATATATATATATATCTTCTATGTTTCATAAAAATTTCATAATTTTTTGAGATCATTTGAAAGGGAAAACAGATTCTAGTATACAAGCTGCCAAAGAAGATTAGTAGCAGGACATATTCCATAAGCTACTGAAATTAATTTATTTGACGGGGTAAATGATCTTTGATTTGGATAAAATTTAGTATGGAGATAAATATATATATTTTCTAGGTCTAGGTGTTCTAAAAGTTTTAGGTCAAATGAATATGATTTGCTATGATAAATAATTAGCTAATTGTATACTACTTAAGCTTTCTGGCAAAATGACAGATTAGAGAAATAAGATTGATTGTATTTTTTGGCTTAGTAAATAAATTTTAAATAAGTTATAATTTTATATACAAGTCCTTTAAGACCTTATAGATTATTTAGAACTTAAATTGAATTGAATCTCTCAAAAGGATTGATCAAAGTGATGGTGTTAAGGAAGAAAGGTCAAATAGCTTATTTTGAGTAATGAAGTAAAGAATGTTATACTTTAAAGAAATATTTTGACAAAGGGTAGAATATAAAAATTGTAGACATATATTTAGCTATATGCCTCTAAAATATTTTTGCTAAATTTGATGTGTGTATGGAGATATTAATCCCTAAGTAGGACTGGTTCAAAATGTAAATTTTATATAAAGTCCGAATTTTATGATTTAATTTGAGGATTTTAGTGATTGAATTTATAACACTTCAGTTAAAGTTTAGAACCTGAACCATAATGGGTAAACCTATGAGATTTTTTCTTTGTTTGAAGGTTGTGTATTATTGCATGTTTATACTTGAATTGAATGTATATGCATATTTTAGGAAGTATTGTATGTATAAAAGTGGTTTAAAGGCTGTTAGGAAGAAATCGAAAAAAAAATGAATTTTTGATGAACTGGGGGCAAAATGGTCATTTCACACCTCTTGAGTTATTTATGGAATTAACATCATATTTTAAGGTAAAAAAGAATATTAGGACATGAAAATAATGATATTATCTTTATTTGAAATTTTGTTGGAGAATTAAACCCGATAGAAAATAATTTCGGGCAAAACTGCTCGGATAAAGATCAAATTTGAACTAAGGGTAATTTAGTCTTTTCCTTTGAGATATGGACTTATATGGTATATGCAAGCTTATGGTATCATTATAGGTTTACTTAAATCAAATCATTGGATGAAAAGATGAAGAATTAAATGGTTGGATAGTTAGGTTTCACAATTTTTACCATAAACTCAAAGTATAGGATTATGCCATATGATATTTAATTGATTTTCTTCACCTTTTCATCTTCCTTATCAAATTCACCACCCAAATTTTTTCTCTCCACCATTAGCAAGTTTCGGCCAACCTTGAACAACACCAAAGCTTGTTGTTTTCTTCTATTTTTTGATAGAAACCAACTAATTCCATCATCCTAAACACAAATATAGCTTTAGATTTTAAGGAAAAACAAGAAAAAGTAAAGAATCAAAGTTTGAAAGTTTTTGACGAACTTTTGGTAAGTAAGTGATTTTACCATTCTTTTGGTTTAATTATGTTCTTAAGATGTTATTTAGCATCAAAAATATGTTTTGGTTGGAAGAAAAATCAAAAGTTGGAAGAAAACCCTAATAGGAAGAAATATGAATCAAAGTATGATTTTGATGGATGTTTTTGCTCAAATGAGTTATATTTAATGTGTATGATATGAATTAGTGGTTAATTAATGGAAACAAATCCATTTGGTGGAACTTTCATCTTGGCCGAAATGATGAAGCATGAATAATGGTTTGGTGTTTTGATGTTTAATAGGTTTAAAGGCTTGAATGATGTGAACATAAATTAGTAGCTATTTGATGGAAAGAAATTAATTTGGATGGAGTTGCATTTGGGCCGAAACTTGAGTTGCTTAAATGATGAATTGTACTTTGATGTTTAATAGGTTTATATGGATGAATGTTATGTAATTGGTGTATATTTATGTTGTATGTTTGATTGATGTTGAAAAATGGATGAATGGAATGATTTTCATTTAGATGGAACCATATGGACTTTGTTAGTTTAATGTGTTAGGTTAATGCAATTGAGAAAGTAAGGTTTGAATATAGTTTAATGGTGTAAATGATGTAAATGTATAAGTTCAAAAATGAAAATGTTGATTGATATAAGTACTTGGAAAGCATATTTGAAATTTGGTGTATGTTTGATATAATAAGGTGAACTAAATGTTTATAAGTTCTTAATTTGACATTATAGTGATGAACATGTGAAATGTGAATGAAATATGGTGATAGAATTACATTTGATGTATAAAAGAATGGAAAGTGTCAATTATGTAATATAGGGTCTATGGTGTATAGTATATGCTTTATGTATGTTGATGTGCTTTGATATGTGTTTTGATGTGAAATGTATTGAGTATAAGTTTTATCGGAGTGATTTAATTAATATAGGAGAAAGTTCCCGAGCTAGGGCCGCTGACGGCGAGTCGCTAATATTTGGAAGTTCTGTTTGAGGTGAGTCTATATATATATCATGCATTATTAATTCATAAGTCATGCATTTATGCATATGAAATGATATCCTTGCTTGAAAACCATTAATGATCTATTTTTGGACAGTTTTGCTAAAATGACCTAAAACAGAGCTACCAAAATGTCTAAAACTGATCTAAACTTTGATTTTGTATAAAAGTTATTCTGAAAGACTTTTTGATGTATGATCAAGCCTAATTGCTTATTGTATATATATATTTATCATTTGTATAAAGAAATTTCCATGGAAATATTAATTTCAAGGAAAATCAGAAAGTGCATGAAAAACGAGAAACGGACCCGTAATTTAGGGGTGTCAGCTGCGCTGGCGCAACTGGGCCTTAGAGACCAAAATTTTTATATTGAGCCATATTACTTCATTGATCTTTATGATAGTATTTAACACTATTATAGTCATATTTGAGACTTAATATTGATACATTCATACTATATGAGACATTTGCATATAATATTATAACATGACTATTTCGATGGTGTAGTGAGTAAATCCATCGGCTGTGTACACAGATATATATATATATATTTTATGACCCTTACTAGAGAGGGTGAAATTCTCTATGTCATGGTGTGATTGGATGGAAATGGTGTGATTGGATGGAAATGTGAAAGCAGAGAAGTGAAGTAATAGTACAGTATTATATTATAATATATTACAGATAACTCATACCTGTTATGTTATATGCTTATGGTTCATTATATGTATTTCACTATTCCATTATCAGTTATCTATTGTTTACAGATCATTAATGGATAAATGTGACTTTTCATGAATAATATTGCATATTCATATATTTAGATTCACTGAGTATAATCTTATACTCACCCCAAAGTTGTTAAATATTTTCAGGACCTCGGTGAGGTAGATATCCATTGGCTACATTATCTTCAGCCTTGAATTTCAGATGTATGTATTGAGGTTACTCCAGTGTATAGAAGTTTCTTGGTAAAATGTATATAGGATTTGGTTTGTTTAGAAGTTTAAAGATGTTGTTAATATAATCAAAGTGTCTGCTAAACCTGATATGAGAATATAAATGATGTATATATATAATATGAGATGTGAATATAATTATTGAAGTGCTTATTGAGTTGTGTTAATTAATGGAGGATATAATGGCATGAATGTTTGTTTGGAAATGTAAATCTTTATTTCTTGCGAAAAGATTAAGTCAAAATTATAGAGGAAACTTTGTCAATTTTTCTGTAAGAGATCTTATGATGTTTTAGAAAAAAAAAATTTACTACCTAAAATGTATCATATGTTTAAGGAATGATTGTTAATAACATTATTAGTTTGTAAAAGTGAAGTTAAAGTAAAATAATGGATTCTTCGAGGTATTGGTTGTCTTGGCATTTCCCGTACCCTAAGACCATCATAGTCTAAAATTAGGCTATGACAAAGTTGGTATCAGAGCTAAAGGTCTAGTAAACTGTAACACCAAGTCACAACCGAGCCTAGTATAGTTAAACACCTTCGGAAAATTTTTTGTTAATTTATTAGAAATTATTTTGATGTACTTATATGTGTTTTTGATTGTTAATTGATTGTTTGTATAATAATAAAATAAATAAATAATAATAGCCAAATTAGGTTACAAAAAAGGTAGGACTTAATTGAAAAAGAAAATAAAATTTAGGGATTTAATTGACATTTTAAAAGGGCTAAATTAAATCAAAAGTGTAAGATTAGAGAGTGAATGGCAATTTCACTCATCTTGATTCAATAAAACAATGTATTGGTGCATTGTAATCCAAGGAATGCATGTGTAGGATGCAAAATGCACTTTATGAGATTGCATGCATGAGATTGAGTGGAAAATCCCACTAACTATTAAAATAATCAAACAATTTCTGCATTCTTCTTCTTCCACCAAACAAAACTGTGGGTAAACAAGGAAAAGAAGAAAAATTTCTTCTTGCTTCATCCATTAAAGAAAAATCAAGATTTGAAAATTTAGGGTTTTTAAGCAACTTTGAGAAAAGTAAGTGTTCTTGACATCTTTTATTTCCAAACTTGTTTTTAGATGTTTTAATAAGTTAAAACAATATTAATTATGGTTTTAGGTGAAGGAAAATCCAAGAATT
>CANXYC011826847.1:0-13534 GCA_948193065.1 Aleurites moluccanus
ATGTCATCATATGCATACAATTATCTTCACATTGATAACTTCCATCATAATTATAATTGTTACATTCTAATAAATTGATATTATATCTGATAATGTCATTCATACTAATATATATATATATATATACATGGTAAATTAGTAATGCATCTCATGTTTATAAATCCACTGAGTATTTTGTACTCACCCTGCCATGTTGAACCATTTCAGGGAAAGGAGAGTGAGGAGAGGATATCCCGGCTACTTGTATATTCTCAGCCGTGGAGCAAATGTATAGTCCTTCCCTAGAGTAGTATAGATTACTCCATGATATTAGCTATGTATATAAATATTTTGAGTATGTCTTGTGGATATGTCAATGTATAATTATATGTTGTGATGTGTTTGAACATTTTGATATGGGTATAAATGTATGTCTATAAATGTATATTTATATATTCATATTTTAACAGGGGTGCAGCTAATATGGTGAGCTTATATGACTATGGCATATGGATAAATGATATTACAGGGAATTGTTATATGATTGTGATGTGAGTTGTGTTTGGAGGTTGAAAAGGGATTTGATATTAATATTAGAAGTGTTTTGTTGTGTTTTCTATTTGGGCAATGTTAATATTACAGGGGAGACTCTGTCCGATTTTCTGTAAAGTTAAAGTGTTTTTGAAAAAAAAAATATGTCATAAAATGATTAAATGAAGTGAAGCATGTAACTTGGGTTCTTCGTGGTACTGGTATGTAAATTATTCCCGTGCCCTAGGACCGTCATAGCCCTATAGTGTGGGTTGTGACATCATGCCAGGCAAAGACAGAAGGCTAAGGTAATTTTGAGCTTTAATCACTTGTAACTCAAATACATGTTTATAATATTTCATAATGGCAATATTTTGATGTATATTAAGATCAAAATGTCATAAACACATCAAATACACATCAAATGTATCTCAATCATCTCATAATACAATAATTCATATAAATATTTATATAATTAGCACATAATCATCATAAATCATCAAGTCATATAACAAGCAATGATTTTCACCATGAATGTATAGAATTCATACCTGAGAGGTATCAATGATACCTAGTTTCCTTCCTATGAAATAAAAAGCTTCTTTATCCAAGGGTTTGGTGAAGATATCTGCTAGTTGTTGCTTTATTTCTATGAATTCAATGTTAATATGATTTTTGTAAATAGGATCCCTCAGAAAATAATGTCTAATATCTATATGCTTAGTGCGTGAATAATGAACAGGATTTTTGGAAAGATTATGTCACGACCAGTTTTCGGATCGCGACGGTCCTAGGATGCAGGAGATGCCAATGGCGACCGACACCCATATAACCCAGTATCACATGCAATTATCTATATTCATCAATTTATTATTCAATTTACTTAGTTACTATTCATATTGTCATTCTGTAAATTTGTCTGTAAATCATATTATAGTTGGCTATAAAATTCATCAATATGCCATATCATTACTCATACTCCATAACATATTATACATACATGTTCATAAACTAACTAAACCATACATATCCCATGGAGCAGCTAGATCATGAACATACAAAATTTACTGTATTTAAAATAATTACATTGCTATGAATATTACAGAAATCCACAGAAAGTTAAGGGTTGGGATTCTGCCACCTACTCTGTACCTAGAAAGGGGAAACAAGGAAAGGAGTGAGTATATAAGATACTCAGTAAATCTAATATGCATCAATCATAATATGTTTTGGATCATCAATAAGAGATAGCAGATGAAATAATAAAGACAGTCTGCTTAATAAAATCAGAATACAGAATCAAATCTCATATCATATCGATGGAAATATATAAGATGGGTATGATAGATACAGGGCCATGAAACGCATAGAATATGTGTAAAACACATAATAAATCCCATATCATATAAATATTAGACTGATCAAGTCTTATGGCTAAGACCGTTAACCCTTCCCAGCTAGGGTATAATTATACAATGTGCACATTGCCGACAGTATATACCCACTACCCTGTCAGAGCGGCAGCTCCATCAAACCATATCAGAGTCAATAAAAGTATGAAACAAGTCATTAGATACCATTGTACAACCATGGTATCACCAAGTATCAATATTTCAATATCAATCAATTCAAGTTGCAATTTCAATAATGGGATAGCAATAACGAGTAGATATACAATGACAATAGGTTTGACAATTAACAATGGAGTGGAACATAGGTTAGTCATACATGAACAAAAGGTTGGCACAATTGGCATACCAATGTTGCTGGCTACGATGGCATTCAAATGGTAGGCCTATGGATGAGCAAGTGATAGGCCTATGACAAAATGAACTAGGCATTTCATCAAACACTTGGTGTGCACTAAAGGATGGACAATTTGGTAAGGTTTGGGTGCAACTCCAACATTGCCCTAATACACATCAACAACTCACAATCAAGGCAATATAATAGGCATTATAAACTCAACAATAAACAACATCAAATGAATTAAATTGGCTTAGAAAACTTGAAGAAAAACAAAGCAAAATCAAAGGGATGAATAGTAACATATGGTTCGGCCAAAAATGAAAAAAAATTGGAGGATTCCAATCAACATTCCAACACATTAGATATATAATTTGATGCATATTAAACTCACCTAGCACTTCAAATAGCCTTGAAAAATTGATTTCCCACCTATTGCTTCAAAGGAGACAAAACTCACAACTATGGCAATTTTAATTTTCTACAACAAATCAACCATAAATTATTTATCCATTAGTCTCCAATTAATATATTCTAAGCTTAATTAATATAAACCAATACAAAATCAAGTAACTAAATCAAACAACTTAGGCTAGGATTTGAAATTTAGGAAAAAGTGTTCAAATGCATCAATTGATGCAATCAAACATAAAACTCATCTAATTCATCATCTAAATCATCTAAATTAACCATAAAACTAAACAAACCAACTTGTTACCTCAAATGGATGAATTACTTGAATCCTTCTTGCAAAAATTCCTTGAATTCCTTTAAGCTTTCAAGCCAAACAATGATGGAAAATGGAAGAACAAGGTTGGTGTTTAGGTTTTCTTTGGTTTTTCTTTAAGAAATTTGCCTAAAAATGGAGGAGAATTGAAGAAAGTGGTTCGGCCATGCAAGGAAAAAAGAAGAATAAGAAGAAAATGGATGGGAAAAATGGCTAAGGCATGCTTATATATTAAGTCATTAATGGCAAATTTCATTTTGGTCCTTAAACTATCAAGTAATCATACTTTGACCCCAACTTCTTCTGTAATTTATTCTGACAATTTTGTTGAGATTTGGATTTCAAAGTAGGGATTCAAAAGACATATTTTTATTTATACTTATTTATAAAAATAGTTTTAGAGCCATTCTGAAACTCATACAACTATACCCCTTAAAATTTTATTTATTTACAATTTTGCCATCACTTACTTTTTCAGTATTCCTAAACATTTTTCACCTCTTTCTTTTTACCATAATTACACGTGCATATATATGGTCCTTTACCCCTTGGTTAGAATTAGAAATTCATATGTTGACCGGATTACTATTTTCTCGGCAGTGTTTTTGACACCGATGATTGCCGGAAAAATATCTCATTTGCTTTCTAACTGTGTCTCTAAAATTATTTCTAGTTATTTCGATAATTTCAAATCAAAGAATGAGAACTATATCATGCATGTAAGATAAGTCTTTCTAGGGTATTACAGATTAATGGCACTTATATTATCACACTTTATATAAATGCAATTTAAAACATATCCAAAATCCTTTAGTTGTATTTTCATTCATAGAAGTTGAGTGCAACAACTTATTTGCAACTACATATTCAGATTCGGTAATAGATAATGCAATTGAGTTTTGTTTTTTAGAAAATCATGATATTAGCATATTTTCTAAAAATTGACAAGTACCACTAGTGTTTTTTATATCAATTTTATATCCACCATAATCCGCATCAAAATAGCCATAAAGATCAAATAAAAATCTTTTCGGATACAACAAACCTAAGTTTAGTATGTCCACAAGATATCTCATTATTCTTTTAACTCCAGCTATATAGGATTCTTTAGGATTTCTATCACATCCCCACTTTTAGAATATGACGGTCCTAGGGCATAGGAAAGCATAAGGCTACCTACAACCTGTAGAACCTATATTACCATAATTTATAGAAAATTCCCCAGAGTCTCCTTTGTATTTTCTACCCTATTCCCAACCCAAAACCGGGTCTTTCAAAATTACTCAGTCTGCAAGAAAATTACACTCCCAATAATTCTTCCTTATACCCTCAACTCTACCATTTCAATATCATATAACACTTCAATAAAAATATCAAAGCAATAAATATCATTCATTTTATATTTCAGATAATATCAGTTATGTATATTTTACAGTATTTATTTAATAGCAATATTATCAGTATTTTTAATATACAATAACATTACTAAAACCATCCAAAAATTTCATAGAGCATTAAAATAAAAAATGACAATTGATAAACTCTCTGCATAGATAAAGGAGGTTCTCAGTTGAAGAAGAAAAGTCGAAACCGCAACTATCTATCTAGCCCCTGAAAAACAGTAATAACCACAGGGTGAGAAATAATTCTCAGTGAGATACATATATATTACTTTACTTTTGAGGCTAGGTAGGTTCACAAGGAAGGTCAATTTTATAATAGATAATCAATAAAATCAGAAGCAAATAAAATAGAATTCATCATAGCCATTGGATTGAACAATGGATAAGTATGTCAAAAATACTATGGTTATAAGTAAGAGCAATAAATGAAAAAAATTATCCAAAGATAACATGTCAAAAGATACATTGCAAGAAATATAGCAAATAATTAGCTAAGGCTCAGTATACAAAAAAATATAGCAAATGATAAGATAAGGTTTAGTATACAAAGGTTCAATTCAAAGTAATGACAGATAAGCAAAATTCAGTAATAAATGGGTAGAGACTACAGACTGGTAGCATGCCAATCAATACAGTCATATTGTTGTTCAGATCGCATGGCTAGGACCTTATCTCCCCTAGCTAGGGTCAGTGTAAAACATTATGCACAACGCCGATGTATATATAAGTCTACTCCACTAGGTGAGTAGTTTTGTCATTGATAATCAGTAGGGGTTCAAATAACAATGTCAATAAATTTAGATATCAAGAAGTAATGTGTAATAAAAATGATTAATCAATTAAATTGTCAATTAAGGTAACATAACAAGTTAAGGCTTGTGAAGGAAAGCTCAATTACAAGTTGGGGTTTATATTGCAATGGCTATAATTTTCTCAATTATGCAATTCAAGGTGGTTATAAGGTAATAAACAAGGGTCAAGAACAATTATGTTAAAATCAATTATAAGGAACAATTTATACACAATTAAATATACAAGGTATTTCAATGAGTTTGAAATTTCAACAATGCTCAAAGGTCTTAAGAATGAAATTAATGGACATTTAGAAATAATAAAAAGAAATAAATTCATAATGTAGGTTTGGTCAATCAAAGATTCAAAGCTTGGAATTTCAATTAAATCATTTAGACACAATTCAAGCAAAATAATATATATGTACTCACCTTTAAATCAAAATTCTAAAAAGTTTTCCTTTCTTCCCTTAGCCTAAACAAAACAGATTATCCAAGGTTTCATCCTCTTTTTCATTTTCCTTGTTAGCTATCAAATTAATTATCATGGGTTTAATACTTTATCAACTTGAAAGTACCAAATTAAACTCTTAATTTTATCCTATAATGTACCCTGGCAGCCCTACTTAATTTATTCATTTCTCTAGCTACAGATATCTAATTGTCCCAATTATTTTTCCTAATTAAACTAGACATCTGAGGTTATAATATATCCAAAGATCATATTTTTCTAATTACTACTCAATTTATAGTGGAATTTCTAAACGTGTCCTACATCCTACATTCTGTTCTGCAAATTCCATTCGGACAGTCACTATTGTTTTATTTGCAACTTAGTGTATAGGTATCCAAATACTGTTCTTTTTTTTTTTTTTTTTGAGTTTTTCTTGAATCTGACCTTAATGTCTTCAAAATTATAAAACTTAATAGAGTTTCTCAGTGAAAATCCTAATCTGAGCCAGACTTATTCAATGACCTATATTTATAAATACGTTCTGAATTTGATAAAATGTCCTTCTAGTAATATAATCTAGACATATATATCTAAAACTTTCATGTTTTCCATTTTATCAAATTCTTTCTCTAAGCCTACGGAAATTAAGACACAATATTTTATTCTATACTCTTCAGGTTTAGTTTCTTTACTCTAACCTAGCATTTTATGTTTCACAATTTCTTCACTAAATTAATCTACTCATTTCCATTAATTAATCTACTAATTTAAGATCATATAACTCTAATTCATGCTCTATTTAATTAATTAAAATTAAACAAATAATTATTTGAGTAAATTTTAAATTTTTTTTACCTTAGAGAAAACTTGAAGAACTTATTCAATTCTACTTGTTTTTTTTTTTACTCCTACAACTTCAATTACCAAAGCAAGTTTACCAAATGATGAGAAAATTTTTTTCTAAGATTAATCTAAAGAAATTTGGAGAGAAATATGAAGGGAAAAGGAAGAAAGAGTGAGGGAGCTTATCACAAATTTGTTTTTTTCTTCTTTTCTTTTTATAGAATTTTAATTAATTTTATAGCCAATAATAATTTTAATAATTATTTTTGAGCATAAATATTTCTTGATTTATGATGTCACCTTTTTTTATGAAATAATTCCCTTCATTTTTCTATTTAATAATTTTTATGGTGAATAAATTGCAAAGTTATATAATTTGAATTTATAAAATTAAAAAAAAAATAATATTTTAGATCTAAAACTCTCCAAATAGCCAGCTCTCTTTGAGTCAAAATATTGACTTTGGATGCTAATCTTTGATTAATTAGGCCTAATTAAGTTTGGACTTGCTAATTATTACAAACTTACTATTTTTTCCAAGTTCATCTTTTTCACCTATCTTCCATTTGATCTTTAGGCACCTTGTTAAATCCATTTTTTCTTGAAAATATTTTTAATTTACTTCTTGATGTCTTATGGTGATGTAAGAAAAAGTATTTTTGAAATCGGAGTTTTATAGAATTTATTAAAAATAAAAAACTACGAGATGCGCAAACTAGGTACCTCATCTAAGTTTACTTCCTTGTTTCCACTAATTCACTAGTTAATTTGAGTTATTTTAATTCCAAATTAATTTTTCTATATTATCTCATCATCTAATTACAATTTTTCTCTTTCAATTTTATTATAAGAATTTTCAAAAAAATTTAGTAATTTCGCTACTAAGTAGCTATCCATTATAAAATTTCCTAAGTCTCCTTAAGCAAAATAGTGGATATTGCAATTTCAATTAAAAACATGCACACATGCAAATATTAAATAATATGTCAGGTCTAGATGAAATTAAGTACAATAAAGATTCGATCATGCTTCTATAGAGTTTATAATATATATTTTTACCTTTTTCATCTACCTCGAGTTTGATTGATGTACTCATAAGAGTAGGCTGAGACTTTGTATTTTGCATTCCAAATCTTTTCAATAAGACTTTGGTGTATTTGGATTGACTGATAAAGTTTTCATGCTCTAGTTGCTTGATTTGCAATCCCAAAAAGAAACGAATTCTCCCATCATGCTCATCTAAAAATCACCTTGCATAGTCTTAGAAAATTCTTGCAAAGAAAATCATTAGTAGCACCAAATATAATATCATCAACATATATTTGTATAACTAAAATGTCTTCCTTATCATGCTTTATAAAAAGTATGGTGTCAACTTTTCCTTTTGAAAAAACATTTTCAAGAAGAAAGTTACTTAACCTCTCATACCAAACTCTTGGAGCTTGTTTCAAACCATATAAAGCTTTTGAAAGTTTAAACACATGGTTTGGATATTTTTCATTTTCAAAATTGGGAGGTTATTCAACATAAACCTCTTTTTGTATAAAACCATTTAGAAAAGCACTTTTGACATCCATTTGATAATGTAACACCCTCAAATTTCATTTATATAACCTTGAATATATGTTATTTAAACGTAAATAAAGTTGATTTAGACATTAGAACATCATACTTGCCCGATTTGACAAATCACTAAAAATTGACCCGGTGGATAGGTAAACACTTCGACATTATGATTAACGATCAGGTTTGGAGTTTTAAATTTTTAATATCTCCATTAGACTCATAAGCTGTAGAAATATAAGAAATATTATTTCTGAATTGAAATGGGACAAAAAGATAAATAGTTATAAGTTCTGGGTTCAAAATGCGAATACGCGAAGTGTCGGGGGGGGGGGGGGGGAAACAAATTGGCGGCTCGTTATTTAATAAAAATAGCCAAAAAATACTCAAAAAATAAAAAAATTCTGCTCCTTCCTCCATTGTTATAGCAAAGTCACCTCCTTCTTCAAAACTCCACCAAATTCATCCAAACTTTAAGCAAAATCGATAGAAAACTCGGTTAAACTACCGATTAAGCTAGTTTCTATCAAAAATTCCAAGAAATTCAAGCTAGAAATTGAAGAACCATCCAACTTAAATTTTGGCCACTTGAAGAATTCAGGTGAGGATGATGTTTTCTTTATTCTTTTGATTCATTTAAGCTACATAAGTGATTATAAACATGATTAGAACGATAGATTTCAAGATTGGATTGAAATTGGAGAAAACCTAAAACTAAGTTTATGTTTGAAATGGATTTTCTATATAGGATTCTATAATTCTAATTAATGTTTAAATATGTTAGTTATCATCCATTTAAGTCTAAATATGTGGTAAAATTGATTGTAGAATCGAAGGAATCTAAAGAACACTGCTTTTGCCCGTTATAGGCAAATCAACATTTTATCGCGTAAACAATCGATTCGTCAGTTCTGGTGAGTTATATGTATATTATTATGCATGCTTAAAAATTTCTTTGATCAATTTGAATCCATTTAAATTCTTGCAACTTTTTGGTCAATGTGTTTCATTTGAGTTTCCTTTGAATTTTTCTTGAATTCAAGCTCCGATTGTGTTGTTTATTAATGTATATAAACCCTGTTTGATAATGTCTTTGTTGCCATTGGGGCTTGAATTGTGAACTTTGGCTTTTGATCAACATGTCCCAAAACTATATTTATTTAGTCCTAAAATGGTGCACACCATGTGCTCGACAAAATGACCTTTGTTAAATTTCATAAGAATCCAATTGTTAGCAAATTTGTTAAAATAGGTGACTTTCTTTGTCACCAGTGTAAATGTGTCTTCTTGATATATTTTGAACTTGTATCCTAAATGACTTTTGTGGAAATTTTCCTGTACTATAATGTTCCATTGTTAAGGATGATGATCCTATATGTTTTTGCTTGCCTAAACAGCTGAATTGAGCTAGAGTTACATAAACTAAACCTTGTTGATTTTCTTACCTATTTGATACTTTATTTGTTATCTTTAGCCTATTCTAATGTGTATATGACAGAGCTTCCTTAATGATGGGGTAGTGGGTAAATAACATCAGCATTGTGCATAATGAAATTCTAGTGACACCCTAGCTGGGAAGGGTTATGGTCCTGGCCATAAGGTCTGATCCACCTTATGCTATTTACATGTTATATTGATAATGATATGCGTTTCATAGCCCAGTATCTATTTTATATACATGGTTATTATTTCTCCTAGTGCCTATACATCTATATTTGATGTCTATAAACCATTTTCCTTAATTTGGTTATTTGGTGTGCTATCCATGAACCAATTGTTAATACTATTCATTTGTTGCTACCTACCTAGCTTCTGAGTGATATTATATATATTGACTCGCTGAGTATGAAAATACTCATCCTTTTAGTGGTTTTATCTTTTTAGGTCAAGAGTAAAGCTGGTCTAAGATTTCTTCATCAGTGGATCCAACTATGTTATAATAATGTAAATATTGAACTTGTATATATTCCTTTTATATATTTTAGATGCTCCATGGATATGTAAATTATTGAGATGACTATACTTAGTATGGTCTGTAATATTATTAGTTACTGATATTTAATATATATGAGATGTGATGATATCAGATATGATCACAGATGATAACAAATAGACTGATTATATGGATATGTATATGTTATAGCAGGTGATGTTTACAGATTATAGAAGGGTTTTACAGGTGTCGGTAGCCTTATATTGTTCGTACATTCTAGGACCGTCATGTTCTAAAATTGGGACATGACAGAGAAAAAGAGAGAGAGAGAGACATGATATAAGATAGAGAGAGAGAGAGAGAGAGAGAGAGAGAAGTGATCAGGAAGGGGAACCGACATCCTTGGCAGGCGGTAGAGCTCACAACCACCATGTGCAACCTGCCAGTGAAGCCAAGGGAGGTGGAGATGACGTGAAATGACGAGTGGTAGAGGAGTTTGCGCGTGGAGATATTTTCCAATGACTGCTACCGTTCCAAGCTGTTTTCGACAGATTCTAGCGGCATAATTTGATGTTCTCGGTGGCATTGGAACCAGCTCGGTGAGGGCTTCAATTTGATAAAAATTTCAATCCTTGAATCTCTCAGAAAATGGCGATCGAAAAATGGGTCACCGTAACTTTTTAGGCAATTTTCGGTGAGATGAGCGCAAGTGATGGAAAGTGAGCTGCATTTTTGGACTCCTGACGATGAGGCACACCTAGGGATATTAATTTCGACCTCCAAGGAACTAACCGTGGCAGTGCATGGATGACCAGTGACGACTTCGACGGCGGCGCATGTCGCTCGATTTTTAGTAGTTTTATTTCGACTTTCCGACGTGTTTTTCGACCTTTGTTCAAATAGAATTTGCATGTAAGCCCAAAAATATTAATTTTCATTAATTATTTTATTTTAATATACATTTTCCAATCGGTTGTATGTCACGACCTGATTTCGGATCGCGACTGTCCTAGGATGCAGGAGATGCCAATGGCGACTGACACTCGTAGAATCTAGTATCACATGTAATATCTATAACCATCAATTAATTACTCCATATACCTAGTTACTATTCGTTATGCAATTCTGTAAACTGTCTGTAAGTATGTTGCTGGCTGTAACATCCATTATCACATATCATATCAATACTCATATAATAATATAATATCATACAAACATGTTCATATCCTAACTATCCCATACATACCCCATGAAGCAGCTAGATTATGAACATCAAAATACTGTATTTAAAATAATTACATCGATAACAAAAGACTGTAGGAATCCATAGAGAGTCTGAAATGGGGATTCTACTATCTACTCAGCACTTGAAATGGGAGACAATGAAAAGAGTGAGTATATAAGATACTTAGTGAATCTAATATGCATCACCAATGAATATGGTTTGAATCAATAACAAATGATAACAGAGAAAACAATGATGTCAATATGTCAGTATAATCATATTACAAAATCAATAACAGGTGATGACAGAATGGTTAATAGTCATATCAAAGGAATGGTATAATATGAAAAGACAGATAAAGGGCTAGAACAGTAGGGACTATATGTAAACATATAGTCAATCTCATATCAGTAAGCATAAGACTGATCAGGTCTTACGGCTAGGACCAAAACCTTTCCTGGCATTAGTAAACAATGTGCACATTGCCGACAGTATGTACCCACTACCCTGTCAGAGCGGCAACACTTTTAAACCATATTATGGTCAATATAACAATGAAACATATCATTAGATACCATTATGCAACAATGATATCACCAATAGCAATTATCTCAATATCAGTAATTTCAAGTAGCAATTGGATTAAAGGATTAACAATAAGCAATAGTTATGCAATGACAATTGGTTTGGTAAACAACAAAGGTATGGAACAAAAATAGGTTATACATTGGTAAATGGTAGGCATAATAGGTATGTCAATGTCGCTAGCGACAATGACATTCAAATTGGTAGGCCTATGGATGAAGGAATGGTAGGCCAATGGCAAAACAACTAGGCATTTCATCAAACACATAGTGGGCAAAGTTGGGCAAGCCATTAGGTTAGGTTTTGGAGTAAAGTTGACATTGCCCATTCAATCAACAACAAAGTCACAATCAAGGTATCACAATAGGCAATAGATATACAAGAATAAACATCATTTAAAGGATCAAATTGGCTGAGGAATACAAAAGGAAAAATCAAACAAAACACAGGCATGAATAGTGTAATTGGGTTCGGCCAAAAATGGGGTTTCACATATGGTTTCCAATCAACATTTCAATACTATAGACGTGTTATATGATGTATATTAAACTCACCTAGAACTCCAAATTGCTTAGAAAAATTGATTTTCCACCAATAGCTTCAAAGGAGGCAATAAGCACAACTTGTGAAATCTTGATTTTCTACACCAAACCAATCACAAAATAGTCATCCATTAGCCTCCAATTAATATATTCTAAGCTTAAATAACATATATACTAACACTAATTTATCAAGCTAAATCATCCAACTTCCATTAGGGTTTGGAAATTAGGGAAAAGGATTCAAATGCATCAATTGATGCAGTCTAACACCATACCCATCTAATTCAACCTCTAAATCATTTAAAACAACCATAAAACTAAATAAATCAATTCATTATCTCAACTTTTATGTTCCACCAAAATTTTCCTTCCAAAGTTTCCTTGATTTCTTTGTGATTTCAAGTGACAAATTAGTTAGAAATGGAAGAACAAAGCCTAAACTTAAGTTTTCTTTAGATTTCCTTAAGAATTTTTGGTGTAGAAATGGAGGAAGAAAGGAGAAGTGGTTCGGCCTACAAGGTGGAGAAGAAGAAGATGAACAAAAATTTCCTAAGGCATTCTTAAATATTAAGTAAAAATGGCAAATTCCATTTTGGTCCTTAAACTATCAAGTATTCATACTTTGACCCCAACTTCTTCTGTAATTTATTATGACAATTCTGTTGAGAATTGAATTTCAAAGTGGGCATTCAAAAGGATTATTTTTATTTATAATTATTTATAAAAATAGTTTCAGAGTCATTCTAAAACTCAGACAGATCAATTTATACTATTCCCCTCGAAGTTCCATTTATTTACGGTTTTGCCATCATTTACTTTTTCAGTGTTCCTAAATAATTTCACCTCTTTCTTTTTACCTTAATTACACATGCATTTATGTGATCCTTTACCCCCTAATCAGAATCATAAATTCAACTGTTGTCCGAACTGTTATTTTCTCGGTAGTGTTTCCGATATCGACGATTTCTGGAAAAGTATTTCATTTGCTTTCTAATTGTGTCTCTAAAATTATTTTTAGTCATTTTAATACTTTCAAAACCTCAAACTGAGAATTAAATCATGCATATAAGATAAGACTGTCTAGAGTATTACATTGTATTGTAAAATTTATGTGTTTGTTGATGGTGGTTATGTAATTGTAATTAATTTGTTAAGTTTTTAATTTCAATATTAAATTTGGACTATATATATATAT
The DNA here is from genome assembly GCA_948193065.1 of Aleurites moluccanus. NCBI lineage: Eukaryota > Viridiplantae > Streptophyta > Magnoliopsida > Malpighiales > Euphorbiaceae > Aleurites > Aleurites moluccanus. The sequence goes on from CANXYC011826847.1 coordinate 13,518, forward strand.
ATATATATATATATATA
>CANXYC011826919.1:0-11611 GCA_948193065.1 Aleurites moluccanus
TCCATATAACAATATAAATAGAATAAATATAACTCATATAGCTGTGAAACAATCATATATATATATTTATAATGAATAATAGAATAAATTTGGGTAATGTCAAAAAAATGCCCAGCGGGGCCCAGTTGCGTTGCTGTAACTGACACTTGCCGTTACGGGTCCGTTTTAGGATTTTTGAGTTTCTGGTTAAGTATGTTACCAAAGGATTTAGGTGGACCATGAGGTACCATTCTAAAGCTTAGGTTAAGACTAGAAGATTGGGCCAAGTGGTGTCCCAATTGGCTTTTTGGATTTCATTTTATAGTCAGACAAAGTTTAGGTCATTATAAGTCGTTTCGGTGGCCTTATTTACGGGCCAATATGCACTGTATGTGTTTTTAGGTATCAAACTCTGTTTTATTAGTTCAAATGAAATATTATAGCATATATGATGTAAATCATGCATGAATATACATATAGACTCACCTTTTATGCAAGTAAACCACTTTGTCCCCCAATACTGCTCCCGAGCCCTAGTTGGCCCACCGTTCTATACTCCCAGCTGGAGTATTTGACGGTTCACCTATTTTCACATATAACACTCCGGTAAGACTTATAAACATTACAAAACATGTCATACACATTGAAACATATCAAGCATACACACTATGCTCTATAAACCTCACTTTGTACCAATTACACATTTACTAATCCTTTATACATAAACACCCATTTATCATCACATTTAACTTACATTTCATATATTCATCACTTATATACCATATTAAGAACTTATATACACTTAGTTCATAATTTCATATCAAACATACACCATAACTCACATATGCTTTTCAAGTACTTATATCAATCATCTTTTACATATCTAAACCTATACATTTCCATTACTTATACAATTAAATCATATTCAAACTTTACCTTTCAATTTGCATCAACCTAACACATTAAACTAACAAAGTCAATATGGTTCCACCTAAATGGAAATCATTCCATTCATCAATTTTCAACACCATTCATTCAAATAACATACATATACATCAATTACACAACATTTAATCATTTAAATCAATTAATATCAAAACACTAAACCATCATTCATGCTTCACTACATTTGGCCAAAATGCAACTCCATCCAAATGGATTTCTTTCCATCATTTGACCACTAATTCAATACATATGCATCAAATACACACCATTCCATCATTTAAACCTATAAAACATCAAAGTATCAAACCATCCATAAACACCTCAAGTTTCGGCCAAGGTGAAACTTCATCCAAATGGATTTGTTTCCATCATTTAACTACTAATTCATGTTAAACATATCAAATATTCATCATTTGAACAAAAAGATCCATCAAAACAATACTTTGATTCATATTTCTTCCTATTAGGGTTTCCTTTCCAACTTTTGATTTTTCTTTCATCCAAAACACATTTTTGTTACTAATTAACATCAAATAACATCTTAAGAACATAATTGAACCAAAAGAATTACAAAATCACTTACTTTCCAAATAGGTCTTCCAAAACTTCCAAGCTTTGATTCTTCACTTTTTCTTGTTTTTCCTTTGAATCTATCGATATATTTGTGTTTAGGATGATTGAATTAGTTGGTTTATCTCAAAAAATGAAAGAAAACAACAAGGTTCGACAATTCTCCATGGTGGCCAAAACTTCAAATGGAGAAAAGAGAAAGTTGGTTGGTGTTTTTGCTTAAGGAAGATGATGAATGATGAAGGGGTGGGAAAAATCTACTTTAAATATTAATGGTGCAATCCTATGCTTTGAGCTTATGATAGAAATGGTGAAACCTAACTATCCAACCATTCAATTCTTCATCTTTTCATCCAATGGTTTGATTTACCATAGTATTGCGTACACTATATAAGTCCATAATGCAAAGGAAAAGACTAAACTACCCATAGTTCAATTAAAATCCCAAATTGAGCAGCTTTGCCCGGGATTATTTTCTACTGGGTTTAATTCTCCAACAATTATTCATTTAAACATAATATCATCATTTTCATGTCCTAATATTCTTTTCTACTTTCAAATATAGTGTTAATTTCCATAAAACTCGAAGGGGGTGTGAAATGACCATTTTGCCCCCAGTTCATGAAAAACTCAAATTTACCCGATTTCTTCCTAACAGCCTTTAAACCTCCTTAACTCATATAATACATCATAAAACATGCACATATGTTCAATTCAAGCATAAACATACAATAATACACAACTTTCAATTCAAGAAAAATTTCCCCCTAGTTGCCCCTTTATGGTTCAGGTTTTAGGTTATAGGTGAGGTGTTACATTCTACCCCCTACAAATAAATTTTTCCCTGAATTTACTTTAAGGTTACAGGTAGAATAAAAACCTGACTCAATGAAATTGGTGAGGATATTTGTGTCTCATCTTAGCTTCACTTTCCCAAGTACATTCCTCTATACTTCTGTTACGCCACAGTACTTTAACCATAGGAATGCTTTTATTTCGAAGCTGTCTGATATGATGATCCATAATTTGAACATGTATTTCCTCAAAAGATAATGCCTCATCAATTTCAATCTCCTGGGGTTACAGCACATGGGATAGATCTGGTACATATTTTCGTAACATGGAAATGTGAAACACTGGATGTACATGCCCCATATTCGGTCAAAGAGCTACTCTGTATGAAACATTGCCAATCTGATCCAACATCTCGAAAGGTCCAATATACCTAGGTGATAACTTGCCTTTCTTGCCAAATCTCATCACTCCTTTCATAGGAGAGATTTTCAAAAACACATGGTCACCCACTGTAAATTGCACATCTTTTCTCTTTGGATCTGTATAGCTCTTCTGCCTGCTGAAAGCAGTCTTTATTCTCTCTTGTATGATAGGGACTTTCTCCATTGTTTCTCTGATCAGATCTAGCCCCTCTAACTGCTTCTTACCCGATTCCACCCAGCATACAGGTGATCTACATTTCCTGCCATAAAGAACCTCATATGGTGCCATTTCAATGGTAGAATGGTAGCTATTGTTATAGGCAAACTCTATCAATGGTAGGAAGAGATCCCAACTACCTTTTAAATCCAGGACACATAACCTCAACGTATCCTCTAATGTCTGGATAGTCCTCTCTGACTGTCCATCTGTCTGGGGATGAAATACTGTGATGAAGTGTAAGGTAGTACCTAATACTTCCTGGAATTTTTGCCAAAATCTGGAGGTGAATTGAGTACCTCTATCAGATATGATCACTGATGGAACCCCATGCAACCGTACAATTTTATCCACATAGAGTTGGGCATACCGTACAGCTGTGTAAGTTGTCTTTACTTCTAAGAAATGAGCTGACTTAGTTAATCTGTCCACTATCACCCACACTGAATCATACCCTTTTTGTGTTTTGGGCAAACCCACCACAAAATCCATAGTTACTTGGTCCCATTTCCACTCTGGTAGCTGAATCTCTTGAAGCAAACTTGAAGGTTTCTGATGTTCAAATTTCACCTGCTGATAGGCTAAACATTTAGAAACAAATTTTGCTACATCACCCTTCATGTTTGGCCACCAATAAAGTTCCTTCAAGTCATGGTACATCTTTGTTACCCCTGGATGTACTATGTAAGGAGAGTAGTGAATTTCCTTCATGATTTGCTCTTTGTACCCTTTAACATTAGGAACATACAATTGCCCCTTACATTTTAACACATCCTCCTCAACAGAAAAGTCAGGAGCTTTACCATTTTGAACCAAGTCTTTGATCTTGACACACTATGAATCTTCATTCTAGGAGTTCTTTATTTCATCTACAAGCAATGAATTCACTTGGAACTGGGCTATCAATACTATTTCCTGCCCCTGTGATTCCAAATTCAGAGTCAAACCATTAGCCATTAACTCCCGAAATTCCCTTACCAGTGGTCTTTCTGTAGCAGTCACATGTGATAGACTTCCCATTGACTTTCTACTAAGGGCATCTGCTACCACATTTGCTTTCCCAGGGTGATCCATAATCTGGAAGTCAGAGTATTTTAACAACTCAACCTCTCTCCTTTGCTTCAAGTTCAGTTCTTTTTGCTGCAGGATGTACTGGAGACTCTTATAATCGGTGTAAATTTCACATCTCACCCCATACAGATAATGCCTCCATATCTTTAAAGCAAAGATCACTGCTGCCATTTCTAAATCATGGTTGGGGTAATTCACCTCATCTTTCTTCAATTGGCGGGAAGCATAAGCAATCAATTTTCTGTCCTGCATCAAAACATAACCCAAACCAATCCTCAAAGCATCACAGTATATAGTAAAATTGCCTGCCTCGGTAGGAAGAGTCAACACTGGTGCAGTGGTCAAATAGGTCTTAAGAGTCTAGAAACTCTTTTCACATTCATCATTCCATTGAAATTTGACCTATTTCTGGGTCAACTTAGTCATTGGTGCAACAATTCTGGAAAAGTCTTTAACAAATCTATGGTAATACCCTGCCATACCCAGGAAACTCCTGATCTCAGTAACAGTAGTGGGACGTGGCCAACTAGAAACAGCTTCAACTTTTTGTGGATCCACCTGTATCCCTTCTCTGCTAACAACATGTCCTAAAAATATCACCTCTGTCAACCAGAACTCACATTTAGAAAATTTTGCATACAACTGATTATCTCGCAGTAACTGCAATGTGATTCTGAGATGTTCTTCATGTTCCTCTCTACTCCTAGAATACACCAAAATGTTATCAATGAAGACAATGATGAATTTATCCAGAAATGGTCTGAATACCCTATTCATCATATCCATAAATGCTGCTGGATCATTTGTTAATCCAAACAGGAGCACTAAAAACTCATAGTGCCTATACCGTGTTCTGAAAGCAGTCTTTGCAATGTGTTCACCTTTGATCCGCAACTGATGGTACCTTGATCTCAGATCTATCTTGGAAAAGAAGCAAGCTCCCTGTAATTGATCAAACAGGTCATCAATCCTGGGCAAAGGATACTTATTCTTCACTGTTACATTATTCAGTTGCCAGTAATCAATGCACATCCGTAATGATCCATCCTTTTTCTTTACAAACAACACTGGTGCTCCCCAGGGTGAACTACTGGGCTGAATGAAACTTTTGTCACACAATTCCTGCAACTACTTTTTCAACTCTTTTAACTCTAGTGGTGCCTTCTGATAGGGTGGAATAGATATTGGATCAGTACCAGGATATACTTCAATTTCAAGCTCAATCTCCCTTTCTGGTGGCAATCCTAGAAGATCATCTGGGAATACATCTGGAAATTCTTTCACCACTGGAATCTGCTCCAACTCTTTGGATACCCTTGTAAGGTCAATCACTGATGCCAATAAGCTATGCATCCTTTTTTCATCAATCTCTCTACCTGTACTATAGACACTAACCCTGATATATGTCTGTTAGTCTCCCTCTGAAATATGAACTTTTCATGCCCATCGGGTCTAAACTTTATTATTTTCATTGCATAATCAATGGTAGATTTATGATCAGTCAACCAATCCATACCCAGGATAACATCAAATTCCAATACAAGTAACTCAATCAATTCAGTAGGTAAGGATCTATCACAGATTCTCATATCACATACATCATACTTATGCTCTACAATAACCTTGTCTCCCATTGGTGTGGCTATTTCTAAGGGTACATGTAAAGGTTTTCTACCCAACCCCAATTTCACAGCAAAAATAGGTGACACAAAGGAATGGGTTGCACCTGAATCAAATAATACATAAGCCACTATATCATGTATAGAAATCATACCTACTATAGTTTCATGTGATTTCTGGGCTTGCTGCTGGGTCACTGCAAAGACTCGTCCCTGGCCTCTACCAGCTACTGACTGTCCCACTATTGGACTTTGTCCTGCTGGTCTGCCTCTACCTGTACTCCTCTTACCCATCTGCACTGATGGCTGGGAAGATCCTGCCTCTGAAGGCTGGGAAGCTCTAGGCAAAGGGCAATCTCTATAAAAGTGCCTAAACTGTCCATATCTAAGACATGCCCCTGATCTGATGCGACATGTCCCAGAATGTCTCCTCCCATAAAAAGTACAAGTGGGCACTGATGCTGATGTCATCTGGACTGGTCTAATAGGACCTCTAAAATAGCTAGAAACAGAAGGCCTCATACTAAGACCTCTACCCAAATTCTGCCTCTAACTGGGAGGTTGCAATGATTGTACTGGCCTGAAAGGAGGTCTAGGTACAACAGACTGGGATGTCCCTTCCCCAGGTCTATAAAATTCTCCTCCTCTTCCCCTCTTCTTCTGTTCCTTATCAGACCTTTCTTCCTTATATTTTGCCTCCATCTGGGCTGCTTTATCAATGGCCCAACTCAAGGATGTGAATTTCATAGCCAACAGAATGTTATACAGGGTTGCATGCAAACCTCTCATAAATCGTCTAACCAGATCATTTTCAGTAGGAGCAATCTTTCTGGCATACTTGCTCAGCCTTCTGAACTCTCTGGCATATTCCAATACAGATAAGTTCCCCTGTCTCAGCTGTTCAAACTTTAAACTGTTGCTCTCTCTTAAACCCTCTGTTAAGAACTCATCCATCATTCTCTGTTTAAATTCTGCCTATGTCATAGGAGTATCACTGTGAATGTTCTCATCGATATGCTCCATGAACTAGGTAGCAACATCTACCTCCATCAATAATCCCACTAGCTCAATAGTTCTAGCATCAGAATAAGGCAAAGTACGAACCATCCTGTCAACTCTATCAATGAAGTCACTAGGGTCAGTACCATACTCCCCTGAAAAAGTAGGCAGTCGTAGCCTCATAAACTCCCCAACAGATACACCACCCTCTGGAATAACCCTTCGTACTCTGTCCCCCTGTACTGCTACTGGCTCTCTCTGAAGTACTAGTGGTATCACAAGCTGTACCACTGGCTATACTGGAGGTGGAGGTGGCTGCTATACCACTGCAGGTTGTGCTACAAAATGAGTCCAGATGGTCTGTAATATTTCCTATCTCATTTCTTGTATCTCCTATCTCCAGGGTGCCTCACCCATCGAATCAGACTCAGTTCATCTCTATGACTTGGATGGCTCAGACTGAGTCCTCCATATAGCAGATGTGTTGGAAGCAACCTCCATTTCCTCACTAGATCCATGATATTCATCCCCCTCAATAGGCCTAACTCGTATAGTTTCCCTCTCTGACATCTTATCACACTGTATAAATCAACATGTAAAAGAATGTTTAGATCATAGGTACACAGAATTTTCAAACAATAAAGAAGACTTGTCATTTTGATGATATATGAATATCCTAGATTCCATGGTACTTCTATTGCTACTAATATGCAAATACTATAGGTTATATAAACCTTTAGCTCTGATACCACCTTTGTCACGACCCAACCTGGGAGCCGCGATGGTCCTAGGATACGGGTGTTGCCTAAGCTACCAGCACCATGAAGAACCCAATTAACTATATGATATAGCAAACAATACATGTGATAAGCTTAAATAGCTTAATAATGCTGCTGAAAATTGGGCAGCATCTCCTTTATATAAGGATTTTGCCCAGTTGTAAAACATGCAATAAATACTTCCAATAAACTTTATCATCAATACTCATATCACTATCAACAATGACCCTTCTGGATCTCCAATATCAACTCAATATATATATTTGTATATCATACTATATCCATCCACAACATAGTATACATGCAAAACCATATAAATATAATCACATACGTATACATGCCCCTATTTAATTTACAGTACCATGGAACCTCTATGCTGTATAAATATTTACATATACTTTTGGGACTGGAATATTACATGTCACAAGTATCAAAATTCCACGGTGAGGATAGAAGGTGCCAATGGAATTCGTGCCTCACTGCATACCTAAAAATGATAACCACTGAAGGGGGTGAGTAGAAAAATACTAAGTGAATCCATATGTATAAAAATGCAGTAGATGTTCATATTACCATAGTTGCCCATATATGGCCTGTAGAATCATATAAGATAACAAATAAATGGTGATACAAGTATCTGTGTAAGTATCCATGTAAATATCCATATAAGAATCCATGTAAGTACCCATATACATATCCATATAAGTATCCAGATACATATCCATATAAATATCCAGTGTACAAGTCAACACACATATGATATAACAGGATTGGGTCCAATGAAAAGTACAATTGTACTGAAATAGCACAATTATGCTTAATTCTGTAACTCTAGCACTATCTGTGCTTAATCCACTGTATGTAAGAGTGATCGGCCCTTACAGTTAGAGAACATACTCCCTCTCTAGTAAGGTTCTATAAATACCAGTGTGCACACGGTCGATGGAATTACCCACTACACCATCGAGGTAGCCCTGTTATAATACCATATGGGTGTGTCTCTATATAACAGTAAATATAGCATAAATATAACTTAAATAGCTATAGCATAATCATATATATATATATATATATATATATATATATATAAAATGAAGAATAGAATAAATTTAGGTAATGTCAAAAAAATGTCCGGCGAGGCCCAGTTGCGCTGCCACAATTGACACTCGCTGTTACGGGTCCGTTTTGGGATTTTTGAGTAGTTTTTGGTTAAGTATGTTACCAAAGGATTTAGGTGGACCATGAGGTACTATTCTAAAGCTTAGGTTAAGACTAGAAGATTGGGTTAAGTGGTGGCCCAATTGGCTTTTTGGATTTCATTTTATAGTCAGACAAAGTTTAGGTCATTATAGGTCGTTTCGATGGGCTTATTTACGGGCCAATATGCACTGTATGTATTTTCGGGTATCAAACTCTGTTTTATTAGTTCAAATGAAATATTATAGCATATATGATGCAAATCATGCATGATTATACATATAGACTCACCTTTTATGCAAGTAAACCACTTTGTCCCCCAATACTGCTCCCGAGCCCTAGTGGGCCCGCCGTTCTATACTCCCAGCTGGAGTATTTGACGGTTCACCTATTTTCACATATAACACTCAGGTAAGACTTATAAACATTACAAAACATGTCATACACATTGAAACATATCAAGCATACACACTATGCTCTATAAACCTCACTTTGAACCAAGTACACATTTACCAAGCCTTTATGCATCAACACCCATTTATCATCACATTTAACTTACATTTCATATATTCATCACTTATATACCATATTAAGAACTCATATATACTTAGTTCATCATTTCATATCAAACATACACCATAACTCACATATGCTTTCCAAGTACTTATATCAATCATCTTTTACATATCTAAACCTATACATTTCCATTACTTATACCATTAAATCATATTCAAACTTTACCTTTCAATTTGCATCAACCTAACACATTAAACTAAAAAAGTCAATATGATTCCACCTAAATTGAAATCATTCCATTCATCCATTTTTCAACACCATTCATTCAAATAACATACATATACATCAATTACACAACATTTAATCATTTAAACCCATTAATATCAAAACACTAAACCATCATTCATGCTTCACTACATTTGGCCAAAATGCAACTCCATCGAAATGGATTTCTTTCCATCATTTGACCACTAATTCAATACATATGCATCAAATACATACCATTCCATCATTTAAACCTATAAAACATCAAAGTATTAAACCATCCATAAGCACCTCAAGTTTCAGCCAAGGTGAAACTTCATCCAAATGGATTTGTTTCCATCATTTAACTACTAATTCATGTTAAATATATCAAATATACATCATTTGAATAAAAAGATCCATCAAAACAACACTTTGATTCATATTTCTTCCTATTAGGGTTTCCTTTCCAACTTTTGATTTTTCTTCCATCCAAAACATATTTTTGTTACTAATTAACATCAAATAACATCTTAAGAACATAATTGAACCAAAAGAATTACAAAATCACTTACTTTCGAAATAGTTCTTTCAAAACTTCAAAGCTTTGATTCTTCACTATTTCTTGTTTTTTCTTTGAATCTATGGATATATTTGTATTTAGGATGATGGAATTAGTTAGTTTATATCAAAAAATGAAAGAAAACAACAAGCTTTGGCAATTCTCCAAGGTCGCCGAAACTTCAAATGGAGGAAAGAGAAAGTTGGTTGGTGTTTTTTCTTAAGGAAGATGACGAATGATAAAGGGGTGGGAAAAATCTACTTTAAATATCAATGGTGCAATCCTATGCTTTGAGCTTATGATAGAAATGGTGAAACCTAGCTATCCAACCATTCAATTCTTCATCTTTTCATCCAATGGTTTGATTTAAGTAAGCCTAAAATGTTACAATAGGCTTGCATATGCTATATAAGTCCATAATGCAAAGGAAAAGACTAAACTACCCCTAGTTCAATTGAAATCCCAAATCGAGCAGCTTTACCCGGGATTATTTTCTACCGGGTTTAATTCTCCAACAATTATTCATTTCAACATAATATCATCATTTTCATATCCTAATATTCTTTTCTACCTTCAAATATAGTGTTAATTTCCATTAAACTTGAAGGGGGTGTGAAATGACCATTTTGCCCCCAGTTCATCAAAAACTCAAATTTACTCGATTTCTTCTGTAACACCCCAGTTAAGGTTTTGAACTAGAACTCTAAAGGGCAGACTTAGAGGGTTCTTTCTTTGTTTAAATGATATGTATTAATGCATGTTTATGACTAAATTAAATGTATATGCATGTTGTAGGAAGTTTCATATGCGTAAAAGTGGTTTAAAGGCTGTTAGGAAGAAATCGGAAAAAATTGAGTTTTTGGTGAACTGGGGGTAAAATGGTCATTGCACACCCCTTCGAGTTTTATGGAAATTAACATGATATTTGAAGGTAGAAAAGAATATTAGGACATGAAAATGATGATATTTTATTTATTTGAAGTTTTGTTGGAGAATTAAACTCGGTAGAAAATAATTCCCGGCAAGGTGCTGGATTGAGTTGCTTCATTTGAACTAAGGGCAATTTGGTCTTTTCCTTTGAGATATGGACTTATATGATGTATGCAACCTTATGGTATTATTTTAGACTTGATTAAATCTAACCATTGGATGAAATGATGAAGAAATGGATGCTTGGATGAATAGGTTTCACCATTTCTATCATAAGCCTAATGTATTGAATCAAGCCTTTTATATTTAGTTAGATTTTTCCCACCACTTCACCATTCTTCATCATCTTCATCAAAATCACCAACCATTTTCTCTTTCTTCCTCCATCCATATTCGACCATTCTTGAACACCATTAAAGCTTATAGTTTTCCTCCATTTTTTGATAGAATCTAGTTAATTCCATTAGCCTAAACACAATTATAGCCTTAGATTTAAAGGAAAAACAAGAAAAAGCTAAGAATAAAAGCTTTGAAGATTTTGAAGAACTTTTGGTAAGTTAATGGTTTTGTGATGCTTTTGATTCAAATATGATTATAAGGTTTTCTTTGATGTTTATTAGTGTTCAAAACATGTTTTGGATGGAAGAAATTCAAAAAGTTGGAATAAAACCCTAATAGGAAGAACTTTGAATCAAAGTGATGTTTTGATGAATCTTTTGGTTTAAATGATGGTTATTTGATGTGTATGAAATGAATTTATGGTTAAA
>CANXYC011827215.1:0-30803 GCA_948193065.1 Aleurites moluccanus
CAATTTCAATAACTCAACCAATATTTCTCACAAAATTTCCATACTCATTTTCTATCATTATCATAAGTAATTAATAAGTAAATATTTATACTTATTTCAAAATTAATTAATTAAGCCAATAAAAATAAATTTATACTCAAAATATACACAAAAAATGTTTAGGAGAAATGATGGGTGTTACAAATTTATACTATCTTTTTAAAATACATTGTGTTTTACCTTATATTTTTTGTATTCATTTATAAATGCTATTAAGCTTAATTCCAATCCTTATATTAATTTTCTTAATGAATCCTAAGAGACTTTAAATCTTAAATCATCTTGTAATCCTTTGAATGTTGGCCGAAATCTTAAAAATCTATTATTGGGTGAAATCTCAAAAATCTAGTGTAAAAGACGAAATCTCAGAAAAACTACAAGTATAAAAGCTTTGGGCACAAATCATATTGTAATGAAATCTTAAATTGAGAATTTAGGAGAAGCGTGTGTAGGAGAAGAATTTGCTCTGATATTTACAAAAACTAACTAAAAATTTTCTCTCTCTTATTATATTTACTTTAATTGCATTAGATTTTATAGTATATTATATTTAAGGTGAATTTAAGTTAGAAATCTTCAATCTTTTATTCACCCCAATAAAAGTTTAGCTATATGGGATTTAATAATATGGAATAAATATTTAACAAAATATAGAATAAAAATTAAAATATGTTTTTAATTAAAAAATAATGATAAATACTTATTTTATTTTTTTGAGTAGTTAAAATAATTAATATTTACTGTGATGATGATAAAAATTATAAAAATATTAAAAATAATATGCATATGTATTAACAATAGAAATTATAAAAATTTATTAAAAATTTTACGTTCATTCTTATTTTTATATGTATTTTTCTCTCATTTCTCTTATTAAATTAGACACTTAGAAAGATAATCATTTCACTTACAATTCATTTGATTTTAATTCCAAAATTTGAAACAAATTTAAAGTTTAGGGATTAAACTTCAATCTAATAAAAAGTCAATCCATATTATTTAAATAATATCGCATGGTCTATATATGAGACTCTTTTCAAATTAACATGTCAAGTTAGCAACTCATTTTAAGGTGAATTGTGACATTAATTGATTTGAATATTATTTGCAACTCTAAATTCAATTAATAGGATCAAAATAAGTCCATTATTTATTTTTTGGTTCATCATTTAAATTATTATTATGTATAGAAAAAGTGGAATGTTTTGTAATCTAATTAAATGCACAAATAGGTACCTTAATACCAAAGTGATGCACTTGCTGAATCAATTTCTGATTTGATCGAATGCCAACCACAATCTTTTTGAAAGTCGCATTAAAGATTTATTTTGACAATTGTTATTACCTAAAAGTCGAGAATTGCACATGCACAAAAGAATTCTTCCCATACGTATGCTCAAAATTTAAATTTCTCGGAATCTTGTTTTTTAAAATTAAAAAATAAAAATAAAAAAATAAAAGCTAGAAAGCAATAAATTGGAAAGAAAGAGGGGGGAGATTACAAGTTCAATTATAATTGTAGGGTGAAAAAAATGAGGGTGAGTGAATGATATAGCAAGTCTTGCCACACATGTTATAAAATATAAGTATGAATTATCTGTTTTTTTCTATGTTTCATATTTTATAATTTTTTTATATATCATATTATTTATGAAAAAATATTAATTATCAAAATATACTAAAACATAATGTGATGTATAAAAATATCATAAAATAAAAATAAGACATAAAAGATAAAATATAAAATATTCCTTCCTTGTCAAATTGAGTATCTTATTTCACCATCACTAACTTCATAGGAGATTAAAAAATTTTAAAATTTATTTCATTGATTAATTTTATTTTCATTGATTAATTTAATAATAAAATGTCACAAAAATTAATAAACATTATTTTTGAAGGAATTGCTAAAAAATCGCTTTGAAAATAAAAAATTGATTTGAATTTTTTTCAATAATCTCTAATAATATGAACATTAAAATTGATAACCCAATAAAAAAAATACATATTGTTTGGTGCATATTTTCATCACAAATCGATATTCATAATGTGTTTTGAACAAATCTAATTGCTTGAATATTAATAACAAATTAAAAATTAAAAATTATAACTATGATACTTTCAAAGTCTAAAAGAATATTTATAAAAAAATACTCACTGAATCTCATGAAAGGAATAATAAAACATATAAAAGAAATAAAAAAAACAACGAAAATAAAATTAAAACCATAACTAAAAAATACATATTAATAAACCTAAAGAGATTTATATCTATTGAATATAAAATACTAAATCAAATAAAGAAAATGAATCACCGCCAATCTTTGCTTGGTCGACAATAACTCAAATAAAAAAAAAAAAATTATAGGAGAAGTTTAAAAGTGAAGACAGTTAAGATTTTATGGAGAGAAGTTGGGGATGATTGTTGCAAATAACTTTTATTTTTATTTTTATTTTTTTAAAAAGAAGTAAACATTCATTTTGAAACATTATAATACAGAAAATTATCATATTAATGTTTTTTTAGGACTATTAAAATTCTCTTTGAAGTTATAAGGTTTTAAATTTAAAATGCAACCACAATCAAAAGTGAATATGAGGATTATTTAAGAATAGTTATTTTAAATAAATATTATTATGAAATAATTATTTAAAATAAAATAATTAAATCAATTTAAAAGTAAGTTGAAGGATGAAAAGGTAAAAATTTTAATAAAATTATATTTAATTATAATCATTATTATTTTAAATAATAAATTAAAATATTGATTTTTCTTAATTAATTTATTTTTAAATTTATTTATTTAAATTTATTAAACTTCATAAAACTCTAATATTATCGAATCAAAAATTAATTAGTAAAATCATATAATTATATATATAGTATGGAGGAAATAATTCTTTTAATTTAGCAGTAAGGTTCCTAAATGAGACTAGAAGATTCCTAAATGAGAAAAAAATCCTTATTTATTATCTAACTTTGAAGATGAAATTCAGATAATTTTTTTTATTAATCAGGTTAACTTTTAAAAAAATAATTTTTAATTTTTTTAAGAGGGAGAAAAACAAGTGAAGACAATTAGTACTTCAATAATTAAAAAAAAAAAAAAAAAAGTCAAATCATCTTTTATCAAAAAGATGAAAAAAAAAAATGAAACTTTAGTCATTCGCACTGAAGACCTGAACATGTTGTGACTATTGCTTGAAAAGAGACTTCAAGGAAAAAAAAAAAAAGCAATTCTCTGTATCTTTGGGACCACCCTCTCCATAACTCAGAACAATTCAGAAAACAGAGATTCATTGTATTATATTTCTATATTTTTCAGAACAAAACCACTCACTACTACAATCATATGTCAACTTGTATAGCAATGTTTTTTTTTTTTTTTTTTACTTTTTACTTTTATATTTTTTAATAACAGAGTAGCTAATTCCCAATTTTCTTCAAAACTCATTTTTGATAGGACTTATGGCTTCATTAGCTTCCTACCCAAATGGGTTAAAACTTGTTATGGGGATCATTATAATGCTCATCTTTTTCTTCACAATGTTTCCTTCCATTTCAGGTAAAAACAAAACACAATTTCTAACCCAATTTGTCTGAAAATTAAGAAATTAAAAGAAACCCATAAATTAAATAGCTTTGATTAAGAATTAATGAAGTTAATTTTTGCGTGAAATATGCAGTTGGAACATTATCTGAAGGTGAGAAGCAAATGAAATTGGTGTTGGGCTCAAAGCCTCCAAGGTGTATGAATAAATGCCTGAGTTGTAGACCTTGCATGGCTGCTCTAGTGACTCATCCTCATCACAAAAAGACATTGTCGTCTAAAAGAGATGATGATGATGAAAGTTATTATCTGCTGTCATGGAAGTGCAAATGTGGAGGTAAGTACTTTCAACCTTGAGTTTATATATATAAACTCTCTTTCTCTCTTAAAAAAGTTGTAATAATTAATTATAAGGTCTTAATTAATTTGGAAGCTTATTTGTCTCTTATTGAAATCTCTATGAAAGCCTAAATGGTCAATCCATAACTGTTAATGTTTAGTTCTTTCATTGTTGTAAATCAGTAATTACTTTGGTTCTGTAACTGTAATATCTGTTCGTTAATTATCATCCTTGCATAAACTTTCGTTTTGTTTTTGGGACAGTGAGATTATTAAGTTCTAATTTCAACTAAAATCAAGTTTAAAAAAAATAATTATAAATACTTGGTCTTTTTATTTATTTTTTTATTTTGTAATATTGATTTAAAAAAAAAGAAATTATAAAAAATTAACTTATAAATACTCGATGATAAATAGTTGATCACTACCTATATTTTTATTTTATATGATTTAATAAAATATGATTATTATGTTTTTTCTAAGATTGTTAATTCAAATCTTATTTTATCGAAAGATTTCATTTAAAATTCGACCTGATCAAGATGATTCGGACTGAATTATATGAGTAAAATGGATTAAGATATTTTTTTTTTTAAATTACATAAATATACGATTTTTTTTTATTTTTATGATTTTTTTTTTTATTTTTATTATTTTTGGTATATGTTTTGATATATGTTTTATTTTATTTTTTAAAATTTACTCTATTTTTCACCATAAAAAAGAAAAAAAAAAACTAAAAAAAATAGAAAGAAAAAGAAGAAGAAGAAAATCTATCATTTGCAATATAATCGGCCATTATGATACACACATCAGTAGTTAATGGCTGCAGTTGCTAGATATTTGTGTAAATTCATTTACCCAAATCACCTGAGGATATACGAAATGCATGGCCCAACAGCTTGGTAGAAAATATGAAACGTAGAAGGAAGAAAGGGGTAAGCTAGAAAGGCCGAATAAGTTTGCTTTGTATACAGTGAATGGAAACTATTAGATTCTAATATGGATATCCTAATTTACTAAATACTTATTTACGAGACTACCACTGACTTATTTACCCTAATATACTAAATGCTTAATTGATTAGTCATTAGTTATAAACCTTATAAAATTATAACCCTTTAATTATATATTGATAATTCATAAAAATGTTTTGAAAAGAGATAAAGATAATAATAATAATAATTATTATTATTATTATTATTATAGAGCTATAATTACAGTGGACTAATTAAAAGATATACACTATATAGTATTTTGATTTGGGCCTATTTGATTTATAAGTTACGATTATATATAATTAGTAAATTAATATAAATTAATAAATTAGAAAAAATATAAAATTAGAAATTAAAGATTTAAAATAAAAAATATAAAATTAGAAATTAAAGATTTAAAATATTGTATGTGTATTATATTTATTTTAAACATATAAATAATAAATATAAAATTTATTTTTTATATTATATAATATTAAATTAATTATTATCGATTTAATTTCAATTTAATCTTAGTTTGATTTTGGTTGAACAATTAACATATAATTTTTTATTTTCACTTATTTATATGAAAAAATTTATTTTCTTACTACGTTTTTATTTACTTATTATAAATTTATTTAAAGATGTGCACATGCATAACACACCAAAACAAAGAATATATATTTTTTAATTTCTAGAATTATTTGTGTAGAGAAACAGTTTTATTTTTCAAAAATTATTTAGTATAGTTATTTTATTTACATAAAATATAATAAAAATAAAAATATATTCATATAAATTTATTTTTATGTAAATAAAAGCATGCTCCGATCATTCCTAATAATTTTTCTTTATTTTTGTACCGAATGACGATTTCGTCGTGTCAATAGTTTTTTCTCTGTTTTTCACAGGTGAAATTATCAAGTAAAACAGGCTACCCATATTAAAACAAGGAAGCATACCAAGGTTACTTGGAAATAATTAACCTTCATTTGAGTTTTCTAAAAGGTATTTTTTTTATAAAATTCTTTTTAAATTTATAAAATAACAGTAATTTTAAATGTTATTTTATAATTTACATACATTTATAAAAAAAATATTATTTATTATGTCTTAAATTTATAAAATAATAATAAGTTTACACAGATTACTTAATATTATATATTCCCTGAAACACTTCAATATCTAATACGAGCGAGGACTAATCTGATATCGTTACGTCAAACTGCAAACATCTAATAAGCGAAAAATAGCTATTTGTAATTAGTTTTTGATACTTCTAAAATTGATTATAAAAAAATTCAGAATCAATTTTTAAGCCTATAATAATCTAATAACGACTGTTATTTATTGAATATAAGAATGTTTTCTTTTCTTTTCTTTTCTTTCAAAAGCTATTATTTTCACAGAAAATCGAAAACTGGCTCTAAAATATACTCCTTTCCGAAATCATATAGCCGCCTAGAATTGCTTTTCTTCCCTTCTAACAACTGATGCCTGAAGGGGTAATACTCGACGACCTCTTCCTTTTTTCTATTTACATAAATGAAAAGAGATTGAGAAGACAAAGTTCTCTAAGCCAAGTGCAAAAACATAAAAGAGTCTTAAGTTTTTTTCAGAATTGACTTCGAAATACACCCCAAATTGTAAAAATCTATTATGTATTGGTCAAAAATATTCCTTCAAGATTTTAATCCTGAAGCTGCTATTTGCAATAACAAATGTCAAACTGGGCATAAGGGTGGTCATGGCAGTAACTTTCGATGTTAATATCACTTGAGTTGAAATCCCACTAATAACATTTCCTTTACAGAGAGGGGTTCAATGAACAGAACTGGGTAAACAGTAACTAGCAAATCTCTTTACTGCTAACTCAACATGTGAATTCCAGATACATATATGGCTTCTAAATACAGCCGTAATAGGTCTGACCAACGGGGAAGGGCACCTGAGACGTAAGGTCAATTCCAGATACATATATGGCTTCTAAATACAGCCGTAATAGGTCTGACCAAAACGGGGAAGGGCACCTGAGACGTAAGGTCAAATCTCAAGCTTTACACCTGATGAAGAGATCAGAATATACAAATGGCATACAGCATAACAAATGCACATTTCAATCAATTCCTTATTGTGAAGTTATTTCAGCGGGGGAATGTTGATCCTTTTGCCCGTTGCTTAACGATTACCTTCACACCCCATAGGATGCGGATCAGCGAGTCATTGTTGCAAGTTGGCCAGAATTCACATCCTCTGTCGGTTTCCAGATGATATTTTCTAATTTAGCACAGAAGTTCTTGTAGAACTGCAATAAGAAGCTCACATGATAAAAGTAATTACATCTGATGCTACTGCTAATCAATCAAATTAAAATGATTGAGAAGAAACACATACAGAGAATCAACCGATGGAGTATGTATAAATCATATCAGATTCTATTAGGTATCTTCATAATGTGAGTTACGAATATAGATCCTCCCAAGTCAATATATTAACAAACTCCTACTTGGATGCATAATTGCAAATGCACAAATCATTGCTAATTATCTCACAAGATAGAAAAATGCAATGGTAGTGAAATGTGAAAAAAGAATGATGCACATCAACAATGGCAAGGACATTAAATAGACAGAGAAAATCCCAAAGAGGTAATGACATAATATCCCGTCATGTTCAAAGCATGTGGGGACAATGAAATCATTTCGAGTCCTTGATTGAAATGAAGAGGAAAAACCATACAAAAGTCCATGTCTTTTTTCCCCCTACTTATCCTAATTGTTGAGTTGGAGCTTTATTCAGTCAAGTTGTCCATACAACTCTACAACAAGCTCACCTAGCAAAGTGACTAATGCTCATATATATAACATGACCTTCAATGTCAATTCAACACTTTTTCCCCATAGCTAGATGGCTTTTTACATTCAAATTGTATGTATATAGAATGTAAAACCGTGGTCCTACGTTATAAATGCAGCACAGTTAGAAGATGACTGGACAAAAATTCAGTAGTATGATGAAACTACCTTGTGGTATTCAACTACCTTGTGGTATTCAAGAGTCTCTCCAGAAGCCTTTTGAACATCTACCATGAAAAGTGATGGTGCAACTTCATAAATCTATGCACAAAAGAACTGATTTAAAAATGGTACTCATTCTGATATCAGTGGTACCTTTCTCCTTATGAATTACAACTTGAGAGAAAAAGAGAGGGAGCAGAATAGTATGTACGGAGTTACCTCTAGGACAACAGCAAATGGTCCAGTCTTATTTGCAGAGACTCCTTCTAGCCTTGTCTGTAAGAATAATTATTTATTGGAATCATTTAATATATTATGGAGATATCATGGTTAGATCAGTGTAATCAAAGGCGCACAAGGCGCACACCTAGGATTAGCGCTTCTAGAACATAAAGGCGAGACACGTTTAGCTAGATGCTAGCATTTTGTGCTTAGGCAAGGTATTTAAATAGGCCTTGTGCACCTATTTAAAATTTTCAGATTGTTTAACTATAAGTACAATTCTTTTCTTTTATTTTTACTTAGAAAATAAGCGCAGTTAGGTACTTTTGAGTTACTTTTTCCAAGAGAAAGTCTAAAAAACGTTTTAATATTTCATTTAGGGTTTCTTTAGTACATATCTTATAGAGGTTTTATCTCTTAGTCAAAGAAACTATAGTGAGAAGTCCAATCACATATAAATTCCAGCACTAATTGTCCCATGAACAACAACGATAGAAACTTGTCAACAACAAGCTATGTCAACCAGTTGTAAGTAATTAAATTACTTTAAAATTGTTTGTTTAATATTTTTTTTTTAGCCTCTCCATCTCTCTCTATCAACAACAGGTCGTGCCTCCCTCTCTTTTCTTTTCTTTTTATTTATTTTTCCTAATTTTCTTTACTGTCAACGGGCTGCTGCACTCTTCGCTTTTTCTTATTTTTGTATTCTTTTTTCCTAATTTTCTTTACTGTCTACTGCCTCCCTCTATTCGTTTTTTTATGCTAAGTTTCGGACTATTTTATACTGAGTTTTAGGATTATTTAGTAGCTAATCTTTATGGCTGTTTTATGCTAAGTTTTAAGGCTTTTTTTGTTCAAACTCGTCAATTATTTGCTTTATATTTTTTGTTTTGAACTTAGATGTGCTAGTTCAAGTGTTAAAAATCTCTTCATTGTCCTAAAAATATAGAATATGCTTATATAGGTGCTATGTCACTATTTTAACAATCTATTAGGTAGTATTAGATTTTTTTAGAAACCGGTGCCTTGCTTCGCTCGGACGAGAGCCTTTGTTGTGCCTTGCGTGTTGTGCCTCAGGCGATTCGAGGACCTATCGCCTTGAGTGCGCTTTGCACTTTTGACTGCCTGGGGTTAGATAATTGCAGTATCTAACATATCAGCCAATAGTTTTGGCCTCTATAGTGGTGACTTCTTTTACAGGGATTTTTCTATTGTCTGAATCACAACCAAATGATTTACTTTGTCAATTCTTCGTTTGTATTTTTCTGTTGACAAAAACTCTATCCACTTCTGTTAACAATATGATGATGTCCAACTTCTTAGAACAGAAATCAAAGATTTTTCTTTTGCAAAAGAAAAGGAATAGTTTCCTTGTAAATTCAAAATGGCAGAATCAGATCTATAGTGCTTTACATGAAAAATATATGCGTACACTAATCCCAAACCTTTTGTTATCAAGAAACAAGGCCAGTAATACACATCATGCCTCCTGAAATGCTAAGACCACAAGCACATGCAACTTAAACAAGTTTTATCTGAATCCATCAAAACATACTATAAGAGAGGATACTAAAACCCAAAATTTTTTTAAAAATTCAATCACATCCAAAATTCTATCAATCTAAAATCCTAATGCATTGTTTGGAAAAACTTGTTCAAGAATTCAATTCAATTGTATTGTCTTAATAGGATTCAATTTAATTATATATATAATTCATGTACTTGAAATAAATTTTAAAGTGATTAAATTCATTTGAATTCTCTTATTTAGAATAATTGAAAAGTAAAAAAAATGTAATCGTTTTCTTATTCTATCCTTGTATAAAAAAAGTCATATTTAATTTAAAAAAAGGTATTTTGTATTTTTAAAAGTGAACTTCATTCAATGAATTGAATTGTTGCAAAATTCGTGCATTTTGGAATAATTTCATTTCTTTCAAAATAACTCATTTTTTTAACTCAAAAAAATTGAATTATATTAGTTATACTTTTCCAAATTTGGGAATTGATAGAATTCAATTAAATTGAATTTTTTTAAAATATGAGTTTCCAAACGAGGGCTAAGTCATCAAGGAATCAAAAAAATAAATTTTAATCTCTAATCTCAGGCCTCATGCAAAAAGCCCATTGGATTTAAAAGCGTGAATTCAATGTGAGTCCATCACATACCTTAAATATTTTTTAGAATGTATTAATCATTAAATCTTCAACTTTTCACATTGTTTCAGTTATGGCAATTTCTTTTAATATTGTTAATTCTGCACTTCAGTAGTTGTGTCAACTATAGGCACCTTAATGATGTACATTTGCTGATGTGAAAACCGAATGACCTGCTAAGTAGGTAAAACTTTAGTTAATTCCATATTATTGGAACCTTTCCTTTTTTCATTCTCATTACTTAAAATAGTAATTAGAATATCATGCCTACCTATCTAGATTCTAGATAGGGTTGGCAATTTTTAAAACGATATTAATGAGTTTTGGTTGAACATAAATGGGTTCACCTGTTTATGACATACTAAAAATTAGGGTATAAAACATATTACTCCACATAGACCACAATGACACGCTATAACACATTTAATAATATGTTTATATATCAAATATATAATTTAAACCTTTTGAGACTCATTCAATTTATATTGTAAAATTTTATCCTTAGAGATGTGCTTATGATATTTAATTCAAATAGATAAAATACAGATATAAATTCATAAGAAAAATATTCGATAATGCTCTACAAATCTATTTATTTAATTAGGTTTAGTTTACCTATTTAGTATTTATTTCTGTTAATGCTTTATATTTTAAAATTACAATTTATTAAATTCCTCTTATTTCTTTATACGTTAATAATATACTAAGGTTAAACATGTTAGCATATTGAAATTTATAACAAATTAAGGATAATGTATTCAATTAAGACTTTTAAAGACATTTATAGATTTTTTTTTTAAGTGAATGACTTTTGCAGAGTTCATAGATTTTTAAAGACTTTTGCAGAGTTATAAATTTATGAATGACTTTTAAAAATTTTATTTTGAAAATTTTTTACAGATAATGATAGATTTTTATAGATTTTTATTGATTTCTAATATTTATTTTATATGAATATAATAAATTTATATTGCTCATGTAATAAAAATAAATATTTAAAATAATAAATAACAGTATGAGCTCTTAATTAAACAATGTGTTCAATCCAACTACCAAAATTAATTAAAATAATATTTTAAAAATATAGCGTTCAATATTATTTTTTTGCTCATCGCTCCATAAATTCATAATAATTTTTAATTTAATTAATAAATTTTATTTAATTATTTAAAAATTAAATTTAGAAACAAAATTTTAAAATCTTATTTTATTTGTTTGTCAATTTCAATCAAACAAATTGTTGTTGTCGGTACAAAAATCTCTTAGGCTATACAAACAGTCAAACTTTTAACAGTGAGCCATGTATTAATTGATATTAAGGAGTGGGCATTGTTCATGCTCAGATTGGTTAAAAAATAACACTAGGAGATGGATCCAAGATGAGCTCAATTTGGATACATATAATTATATTTTAAAGGAAAAGTATGAAAAGTAAACAATAAATGTGAAATTAATCTTTACAATTTCAAAATGAACAAAAAAGATTGGACAAATTATTTTAATAAGTTAAATAAAAAAAATAACATAAAAAAATTCAATGAATAAAAAATAAAATAAAAAATAAAAAAAGAAAGAACATGAAAAAAAAATCTCAATGAATAAAAAAAAACAAGAACAACAATAAAAAAAAAATCAATGAATAGAAAAAAGAACATGAATAACATAAAAAATAAAAAATAAAAAACTCAATGAAATACTGAAATTTTTTTTTTTTATTAGACAAAACTTCTATATCTTATAAAAAAGTAGGTTGAAATCTTAAGAGTAAGAGAAAGTCAAAGACTTTTAAAGGCATTTTTCATTCATGCAACTACATAAAAAGTCAATTAAAGTATACAAAAGTCTATTAGTTATAAAAGTCAATTATTTGTTGAATACCTGTTTATTTTTATAAACTTTACAAAAGTTATAATTGAATACCCCTAATTTCTATGGACTTTTTTAAAATCTTTAAAAGTTTTATTTCAATCCATATATGAGTAAAGTAGGTCATGCCCATATGATAAACATATCTAGATTAGGATTTGAAATCTTAACAAGATTGATAAATAGGTCAGGTTAGGGTTGACCATTTTAATGTTATATCAACATTTTGACACCACACGACGCAAATTGCCAACTCTAATTCTAGATGATAAAATTCACTAATAGTTTTCATGTTACCAAGTTTAATGCTTTCCCAATTAGCTAAATTACCTAACCTATGAGCCAACTAGTGTCCACATCCATTATTGGAAAAGGATTTAAGATTGAGACCAAAAGGAGATGGCTACAGTATAGTTGACTAAACCAATGAAATAAATTGTCAGAACTGGATAAAAAAATTAAAAGAATTCTACATGACTGGGAGAAAAACACACGCAAAGGTTTATAATTTTTTGGTCATTAGATTTTAATAGAATAGGCAAGCACTATTTTAATTGCATGCATCCAAGCTAAAGAGGCTCTTACATCATGCTAATTTACTACTACTAGTTCCAAATGCTCAAGCTATCAGAAGAACAGCAAACAATTTAATGCATATGAAGCCTTTTTATTTTAAAAGAATAAATGCAAATAAAAAAATGCCATGACAACTAGAATATCATTTAGGATATTAATAAAATTCAGGCATGTAACAAGCCATACCTTGTAATTATGTGTATGAACCTTAAGACCCATCAATTCTGCAACAGCTTCAATCGTTGAAATTATAGTGTTTGCTGGTTTGCGGGATACAAAACGAGTTTGCCGTTTCGCATAATCCTTCCAGCACAGAAGAAATGCCATCAGCCAACAAAGAGTCGCTTTTGATAACCACAACAGTAAGAAGCCAATTAAGGAGAAAAAGGAGATTGCATCAACAATGGTGCAGAAATCACCAATAATCTGCTAACAGATGGAAGGTTCAGGTGCTATGCAGTTGATCATATCACTCTCAATCATGCCTACGATTTTTTTTTTTTTTTTTTCAATCACGTTTATGTTACCCAGCAGAATTTACAACTTCAAACTCATGCTATCATCCACATATCTAAATTTTCAACAAACAGCACAAAAAACTTGGTTTCTGAATGTATATTTTCTACTATTTATCATTAACCTAATAGTAATGCATAATCCATTATCCTGTCCAACCTCTCACACTGGATTTTTTGGCAAATATTAACTATTGCCTGCTAAAATTTTGACCTGATTTAGCAAGCAATGACAAGGCTAAAAGCAAAAAAAGTTAAATACTACAAAGAAACAGAAAGTAATACTATTGCAGGAAAAACAGTGCATAATAGCAGCATACCAGATAGACTTCAGTCATGCAATTGGTAAGTACAAAAAGGCTAGGACTCTAATTTAAGTCCTATCTGGAGGCTATAATACTGAACTATATTATTATACTTATTCTTTATCTTTACCAATATATATATATATACATACATACCTGCCGCCTATCAAACAACGCTGATAAATTCAACCCCTGGGACAGTGTAATCATCTCAAAGGCATTCATCATTAAAGGACCCCCTTGACTATTATTTTCTGACTGCCGTGCTACACAGTTGTCCTGCAAGGTGACAACAATTACCAATCAGAAAAAGGCCTCTAATCCATCAGGCTATTTTTAAGATATCCCAGAGAGCAGTGGTGGAGGGGAGGGGGAGAGAGAGAGCGAGACCAGAAAATTAATGTACCTAGTTTCTGAAAACCACCAGTGGTGATATTCATCCAACTATGGAATTTGTAAATTTGCAGTATTGTTTAGATACAGCAACAAGAAATGATGGCTAACCTCAATGTCATCAAAGACTGCACAAACATCATCCAAATTCACTTCCTCTTCTTTATTAATTTTGACAGGAACATAGTTTTTCCGAAACCACGGATTCATTTTAATTCCTTCAATTCCTATACGCTGCATAAAGCACAACCAATTATGGAAAGGAGAAGCAAATATGACAAGTACTTTCAAGTTTGCACTACACAAATAATTTCCCAATTTCCTCAAGGTGTTGACAACATGCATTCAACCCAAGCCAAACAATGATAAATTAGCAACATAGTTCCCTTTTGATAATATCTTTTGAAATCTTAATGAACATGAACCAGATGACATACAATAAAAGTTCCAATGATGAATTTGTTTCCTTTTTCCTTTTTAGATGGTAAGTAAAATGATAGGCGGCTTAGTGGCTACTTTTCCATGGATAGCAATGCATGGGTCCTTTTGAGAAGAGGGAAGATGAAACTAATATATTTAAT
The DNA here is from genome assembly GCA_948193065.1 of Aleurites moluccanus. NCBI lineage: Eukaryota > Viridiplantae > Streptophyta > Magnoliopsida > Malpighiales > Euphorbiaceae > Aleurites > Aleurites moluccanus. The sequence continues at coordinate 14,542 of CANXYC011827215.1, forward strand.
GGGATTATTTTATGGATGAGTAAAAACGGAAAGGAAATAAAGTTCAGAATTATTTCTTTATTAAAAAGAGGATAACTATGTCAATTTAAAATTTCACATAACTATTTGCTCTAGTCGTAACAAAATGACCTCTAGAAATATCGTTACCTAATGTATCTATAATATATATATATATATATAAATGTATCAACAAGAGGGGCATATGAATTAGACAAAAACAACCTCACTGATTGTTTTATATTCCCCAAATTACTAAATTTTCATATAATCTTTTTATATGAACCAAAGAAACTACATGTTAACTACTAGATTTACTAAATTCTTATTCTTATTAAACAAAGTTGGTTAGACCTTCTCCTATTAATAATAATATCTTTAATCCTCACTATATAAAAGTAGCTACTAATGTTAACCTTAATATAAATCTATCTATTTGTTTTTATATTTTCAAGGCATCACATGCAAATAAAAGTTATTCATATACAGAGAAATATTGATAGGTAATCCTAATTTTATTAGCATTTTTTTCCATTTTTTTAATTTTTTTTTTTTCACACTTAGTCTTTGGAGAAGTGAAGAAAATGTAAATAGAAAGGCAAAAATCATAAACTTTCTATTAACATTGCTATAATTACCCCTAATTATTATTATTATTATTATTATTATTATCATTATTATTATTATTAAGGGAATTACTCCTAAATTGACTTAACTATCTCACTTTTTTTTTATCATTTTGAAAAAATATATATATATAAAAATCTTAATTTTTTTTTTTTTTTGGTAAATTTGACTTTGATTGGAGTTCGAGCTCAACATTTCACAACCCTGAATCTAAAATAAATAAACAGAGTGCCAATCAAAGAGAGAGTATAAGAGAAACTAAATTTTTCTTTACTCTAGATTTCTTTTTTTTATTTTCTTTTTTTCTTTAGTTGAACCAATTTCTTACAACATTTTTCAAATCCATGCTTGAATTAGGAATTTTTCCCTACATTTATATTTAATTTGTGAACCTAATAAAAATTTATGAATCTAATCAATTAAACAAAATCCATTTATTATCAAATTAAAATTTCACAATTTCAAATGCAAAGTTGATGAATCTTATTAATTCATTTTTGTTTAATGGTTAGCTAGGCCATAAAAATTACAGGTGGTTCTTTTTTTTTTTTCCTTCAAATGAAGCCCATTTTCTTTGGTGGTATTAAAATTCAAATCTTTTGTTACGATCCTAGTTGGCCAAGGTATGGGACTTGGTGAATTCCACATTGAAAGTACGGGATTTCAATGTGGGGTTTATATGAATTTTGGGCTTTCCAACTCTTTGAACTAGTTTTTGAGATGTGATTCTCCCAAGGTTCATAACAATTGGTATCAGAGCAGGCATTCGTGAGCGAACAACCCGAAACTTGGAAAGGGGTACCCTATAGGCCAGATTAAAATTACTGGTAGCCTCGAGAAAAAATAATCCGAGTTCGAACCAGTGTCGATAGGAATACACTACAGGCCAGATTAAAATTACTGATAGCCTCGAGAAAAAAATAATCCGAATTCGGGCCAGTGTCGATAAAAGTATCCTATAGGCCAGATTAAAATTACTGATAGCCTCGAGAAAAAATAATCCGAGTTCGGGCCAGTGTCAGTAGGAGTAAGAGCCGCCGAGGACGTCGGGTGTTCAATCACGGGGTAATGTTACGATCCTAGTTGGTCAAGGTATGGGACTTGGTGAATCCCACATTGAAAATATGGGATTTCAATGTGGGGTTTATATGAATTTTGGGCTCTCCAACCCTTTGAGCTAGCTTTTAGAGTATGGTTTTCCCAAGGTTCATAACATCTCTGTGCCAAAAAACTTTACCTCCCTAACCAGTGGGTTTATATAACAATGAAATTGAAACTTTAAGAATAAAAGCATTTACCAAATTGGATGGTTCTATTTCTGCCTAATTTCAAGATAATGACACATTACCTAAGACACTTAATACATATTTTCAAATCAAAATTCACCAGAAAAAGAAAATAGTTTTAAGAACAAAATGCTTGACAATTGAAGAACAGTGACGTTACTAGCAATTTAGCAGCAAGAGAATCTCTAAATTGGGTTGCCAAATATATATTGTCATTGGCTAATCAGCCTAATACAAGTGCTTAAATAAGAATCAAAATCAAAATTGTGTCCAAAGGTAAGGACATAGGATCGAATTAGCGGATTTGAGGTTTAAATTCTGGTAAAAGAATTTATGAAAATGGAGTTACTCATTGTATTGATCCATTTAAAAATGGATAGCTTATGTCATAATTAAAATATTTTAAGAAACTAATAATAATGATATAATTTCTTTGGTGTTATAATTACAGATAATAATATAATTTTTTTCGGTGTTATAATTACTACTTTTCAAATTGAACTCTAAAGGAATTTATTATGATTAGTCCCTAATATTCACTATAAAAAAAATTAATTTAAGAAATAATTTTTTGCATTCCCCAAATTACTAATTATTCCATATAATTTTTTATATATGAACAGAAACTACATATTAACTACAAGATTTACGAAATTCTTATTCTCATTGCACAAGTATTTGGTTAGATCTTCTCCTATTAATAGTAATAACTTCAATCCTTGCCCTATATAAGTAGCTACTTAAATTAACTCTCATATAAATCTCTATTTGTTTGTACAGTTTTTAAGGCTAATTAAATCATGCTATTAAGATTTATTAATCTATTTGTTTTTATAGTTTTCAACGCTATTTAAATCATATGTTGTTAAGATCATATTTTTGCTTCATTTTTCATATTATGCACATTGTAGAGTGTAGAACCGTCTCTAGAATTGTTGGACCTCTTATTTCACTTAATAAGGTTAAGGTAGGTAAATATTGTATATGTTCTTTTATAAAATAAACAAAAATAATTTTCATAATAATAATTATTATATTTATTTTACTGTACTTTAACAAAAAAATTTGAGCTACAACGTAAATAAATTTGGAGTCAAGCGGAAGTTGTAGAAATTAAAGAAGGAATTTATTTTATAAGCACACAATTAAAGGATATCTTGGACTACACAATCAAGTAGGTCCTTATAATTGTATGATTAATTCAAGAGGTAATTTTTGCTTTTTTCTCTAATTATTGTACCCATAATCAATATTATGTAATTTATATTCTTTCTCCTCTAATTACAATAGGGAAAAGGTGTAAATTTAACCCTACTGTTTACCCCACGGAATATATTGGCTCTTTATATTTTTTAAGATCTAAAAATGACCCTGATGTTACAAAATTGGATCATCGCGCTCCTTCCATTAAAACTCTCTCTCTCTCTCTCTCTGTATGTATATACATATAGACACATAGTTAATTATATTTTCTTAACTACTTATTAATACTTTAATTATCCTTAAATTAGTTATAATATATTTTTTTAAATAATTTTTATTAAATAAAGGGGCGATGTGCTATAAGGTAAACAGTAAGATCCAATTTGCACATTTTCCCATTACAATAAGATATTAATTTTTAGTAATCATTAATTATATTGGTTATTATACTACTTAAAGATATCAGATATTCAATTGAGATGAAATTGAAAAGCGTCATTAATTTAGAGAAATAAAACTATTTCTTTATCTTACGTGCATAAAAAATCTACTTTGAAATTTTCGTATTACTTTTAGTCATACCTAGCTTGTATCAATTAACTCACCCTCACAAACCACCCCCACCCCTTCCCCTCTCTCCTTCTCTTTCAATTTGTCTTTACATGCATGAACAAATTCAAATTTAAAAAAGATAATGATTGACATGTAAAAGAAGGGGAAAAAGAAAGAACCAACACTAATTATAATAAGATTTCAATACGAGTATTTGTACTTTAAAATTATATATGCATACATGTTTTTCACTTAATTCTATTTTTTCCTTTGCAGGTAATGACTGTGAAATCAGTCAGATTAATGATTAAAATGTGAAACGATGGAAAGAAACCAACATGAATTATGATAGAAATTTACTAATAAGTATTTATTCTCTAAAATTATATATTCATACATGTTAAAAAAGTTTTGTATCTTTTTGTAAAGTAAAAAAATTTAATTATTTTAAAATAAGTACACGTGAACAAATATTTAAATGAAAAAAAAAATCTATATATTTAGAAATGTTTAATTTACCATTGTTATAAAAAAGATACTATGTATAACTTTTAATATATGAGTTACATATAAGCAAAGTATACTAGAGTAAATTAATTTGAGTAAATTAATAAACATACATACGTGTAATGCACATGTTATCTTAACTAGTATAATTATAAAGGCTCAATTTCAAAAAACTCATTTCAAAGAATTCAATTTGATAGAACTGAATTGAATTCTGGTATAAAAATTATTCCAAACATTATGCAAATAAGTCTCTAAAACAAATTATGCAAATAGGTAATGAATTCAATTTATTTTATTTTCTTAATTATCTTTATTTATTTAAAAATAACTAATAATATTGAAATTCTAAGAGATTAGGATACATATTTATGTAACTTGACTACAAACCAAATCTTAATTAAATTGAATTTTTGTAAAATAGTATTGAGTTTTACTTCCTATGAAATTATTATTTTTTTAACTAAAACAATTGAATTCTATAAATTATCTCCTTCCAAAAATGAAATTTATTACAATAGAATTCAATTAAATTGAATTCTTGCAAAATTTAAGTTTCCATGCAGGAAGAAAGGGAATTGGTTCTTCAATTGAGTTTGTAATCATCAACATCCGACAGGCACCAAAATTATCACCTAAATCAAGTTTAGTACACAATCTGCAATTATTTTAAGTTAAAACTATCTAACATATTAGAGACAACAAATTCCTTGCACCATGGGTCAAAGCATGTTGAATTTAGTCCTTAATCTAATAGAATTGTGAGGCTAATGTAAACTAAAATCACTATGTGATTCAGACCACTAAAAAATATTGGAAATAAAATGTTTCAATTTTATTGGTATGGTGAATAAAATACTCACAGTTTTAGGATTGGGATCAAGTATCTTGTCTATCAATGCCTTTGCCCCAGGAGAAAACCAAAATGGGCAAGAATATTTTGCAGCATTTATCTGCATATCAACAAAAAAGACAGTAAAAAGTAGGGCTACACAAAAGTCGGGTCTGGTCGGATTTTTCTCTAACCCGATCAGACCCAAACTTCTAGTAAAAATGAATATTTGATGAAATTTGACCCAACCCAATTTTGGAGGGAAATCCCACCAAAATAACAGTGTTTTATTTGAAAAATCCGACCAACCCAACCCAACTCAATAATTTAAACTAACCTGACCCAACAGATTTAAACCGAAGCCTGAATAGTCGGGCCGGGTCCTGAACAGCTCTAGTTACAGGCGTCTAAAATATATTTGTGAAACTCTAAGTACTCACAAAATTCACATTTAGCTCAATGACACATAGTCTTAATGGGAGGGACAACAGTGAAAACAGGAAGGTTCTTCAGCTCTATGCGTGTATATATAATAAGAACAAGCACACAGGTAAAAGTGCATGTTTGGAACTGAAAACTCCATAACGTGATGCAACTATAGATATGTACAAGGTCAGTACCTCAGAACAAGAAAAAGAAAGAACATAAATAAGTGTCCATGCAGATTGCAGAGCAGATTGTGAAGAAAATGGATGAGAAAACAAATGTGGAAATTGGAAAAATTGCTAATTTACATAAATAGGGTACTTCAAAATGAAAATAAATGTCTCGCTGATCTTGATAATAGGGGGGATGCATGTGCACATAAGTGTGTATATATTTGCTGGGGAAACTTTGTTAATCTACAGATATGAATCAGCTGGTGAATCCATAACCTATTCACTTTATCGAGAGGAAAGTTGATAGCAGCTAACCTTTTTGTACAAGGTTGGGAGGTCTGCCTCATTAAATGGAAGAAATCCAGCCATCAGAACATAGAGAATGACTCCACATGACCAGACATCAGCAGCTGCCCCATCATAACCCACGTGACTGAGCACCTGATAGGCAGTCCATTAATGTCATAAATTCACACTTTAAGCAACAGAGGGCTATAGAAAAAAGACTGCCTTGTCATGAACAATATTCAAGTTATAGAAAGTTGTCATATATCACAATCACACAGAAGCTGATTACCAGTAAAATTATTGAAAATTCATAGTAAAGAGTTTGAAAAGACATAGCTGCAAGTAAAAGTTGACATACAACAGATAAGATTTAATAAGTTCTTCAAAGAAAAGTTGAAGACAATAGCAAGGCTTGAGAGGAACATATCATGTACTTATTTTGCTTTTCTGAGAGCATACCTCAGGAGCGACGTAATTTGGGGTTCCACATGTGGTGTGAAGAAGTCCAACCCCCTGCACATGCATAAGAAAACAAGTGCAGGCACATGTGCAAGAAATGGATATGCAATACAATTTAGAAATAAGACAGTTCAGCTGTCACTTGAGGCCAACAGTAAGAATTTAAGGCTTACTTGCTGTGGCAATGCACTCAATCCAAAGTCAGAAACCTTCAAATTTCCAACAGAATCAAGAAGAAGGTTTTCAGGCTACACAAGATCATTCAATTAGGATCAAAACATGACTCATAGAAACCAATTTTATAGAAGAAATAAGTCAACTGTTTAGCATAGCTGTTCACCTTCAGGTCTCTGTGGTATACACCCTTACTATGACAATGAGCAACTGCATCTATAAGCTGTTGAAAATATCGCCTTCCTTCATTTTCAGAAAGCCTTCCTTGCTGAACCTGTGTAACCAGAAGAGACTGAAAATTTTTTTTTTTTTTCATTGGTCTATGAAGTAAGGATTAGCATACTGGAGACAACAACAAAACACTGGTTTTCTTTTGGTACTCAGGAACCAATGATTCAATTTCCAAATTCCTTGGTTATGCTAGAAAGAAATGATTTCATCATTTTGCAAGAACATGAAGACAAAATAAGCCTTACAATTTTATCAAATAGTTCTCCTCCAGCGACAAACTCAAGAATAATATATATCTTCGTCCGGCTTGACAAGACCTAGAATTTGAATATATACTGAATGTCAATAACTACATATCAGAGAAAGTACAGTTTGTAATGAACTATTTCTAGATAGAGATTATTAATGTTATGAAAATCAATAAGAAAGTAAAATTATATATACCTCGTGCAACATAACAATGTTCGGATGTCTGACAATCTTCATGATGGATATCTCCCTTTTAATCTAGAGCCAAAATAAGGCATATTATTTATATGGAGAAGGAAATTATGACTAAACTCATAATCCTCAATGTAAATTCATAATTACTTCATTAACGATTCCATTGCCTAACCATGATTTTCACTAATCAAAGCATGGTTATGCAAAAAGAAAGTTTTTGCTAGGCAGTTTTAACGGTTAAAGGAACTCAATTTTCAAAAGAGATTTCTTTTGAATATAATTCCCAAAAACACACTTCACATTAATCAAAAACTATTAAATTGACATCCATTTTTACAAAGAAAGCACCTGATCAACCATTTTGTGCCTCAGAATGGTGCTTTTTGCCATAACTTTCATGGCCACACTAGCACCCGTCTCTGTGTTCTGTGCAAACTTAACCTTGGCGAAAGTCCCCACGCCAATGGTCCGGCGGACCTCATACTTTCCCACTTTCCTCGTTACCTTCTTCATCATTCCTTTAGTTGCATTTCACGCGCCAAATCTACTGTACATCGAAACATACACACAAATCAATCATATATATAACTCAAATTTCCAAATTCTAGAAATCGCTTATCATTTTTCAAAATTGAATTCAAATAAAGTGGCAAAACCGAGCTCATCAAAATTGAGATTAGCGAGAAAGCCAATGAGAACATTCCGGAGAATGTTCCGGTGAGATTCTCACCAGAAAATGACAAAATGAGAGTGAGAAATTCACCGCGAGAAGTCCGGAAATAAGATCTTCCAAGCTCCGGCGAGTGAATTTAGAGAGAGTGTTCAGCTCCGGCGAGTGAATTTAGAGAAAGTGTTCAGCTCCGGCGAGCGGTCACAAAATAACAGAAGGCAAATGCAGAGAATAGTCTGGTTTTAGCCCTCAAATTATGAATATGAATGTTAATTATATTTCCATGCCCTTTGATTCCTGTACATGAATTGTCAAATACATACCTATATGGATATATATAGATTATAGTATTTTTTTTTTTTTTTCTTTTATCTCTTTACCATAAAATTATACATTAATTTGGCCTAATGACTAAAAACATTCAAAATTTTGTATATTTTTTAATTTTATCCTAAAATTTTAAATTTTATTCAAATTTTTAAAATTAATTATAATTATGGATAACCTTCAAACTTAAAAAATTTAATGACCTAAAAAAATTCAAAACTTTATATTATTTTTTAATTTTAGCCAAAATTTTAAATTTTGTTAATTATGATCAACAATTTAAATTTAATACATACTCACTTTAATTTATAATTTTTAATATTAAAAATAATATAATAAATTTAATATAACATCTAACCTTTAAATAAATTTATATTTTTATAAGATACATAAAAAATTAATTTTAAATTTTATAAAATATTTGAATTTAAATAATTTAATTTAAGTTGAATTTAAATTTTAAATTTATTACCTTTTATTATTAAACAAATTAATATAGTCAAAAGATTTTTTTAAAAAAATTAAAATTAATGTAATATTTTCAACGAATAGATAAATCACTTTTCAAAATTAAAATAATATAATAAATTATCAATAAAATGATTTTTTTAATAATTATATAAATTATGTGTGTGTATCTATATGTAATATTTTTTTTTATAACTCTTCCATAAAAATAAAGACTTTAATTTTGCCTAACGGCTAAAAAATTTAAAATTTTGTATATTTTTTAATTTTGTCCAAAATTTTAAATTTTGTATATTTTCTTCAAATTTTTAAAATTTATTGTAATTATGGACAACCCTTAAAATTGAAAGGCTCGATAACCTAAAAAAAATTCAAAACTTTATGTTATTTTTTAATTTTATTTAAAATTTTATCAATTTCGATCAACATTTTGAATTTAATATATATTCACCTTAATTTATAGTCTTTAATATTGAAAATAATATAATAAATTTAATGTAATGTTTAACCTTCAAATCAATTTCCATTTCTATAAGAATTGAAAAAAGTTTCAAATAATTTTATTCATATCGAATTTAAATTTTAAATTTATCACTTCTGATTATTAAAAAAATATAATATAGTTAAAAAAATTTTAAAATTAAAATTAATATAACATTTTCAACAGAATTGATAAACCACTTTTTAAAATTAAAAATAATATAATAAATTCTGAATAAAATAAATTTTTAATAATCATATAAATTATGTGTAACAAAATAATTTAATACATATATGGAAAAAACTTTTTTATCAAATAAAATAATAAATTGATTTATTATAAAATATAATATATAACTGATTTGCATAAGTATTTAAACAATAAGAACACTTTATATAATTAAATATAATTAATCTATCATATTTTCTAAAAAATAATATAATTTACTTTATTTATGAGACTGTAAATCAAGTTAAACTTATATTAAATTTAAATTATTGATAAAAAATGATAAAAATTAAAATTTTAGACAAAATAAAAAAAAATTAGGTTATTAATCCTTTCAATTTTAAGAATTGACTATAATTGTAATTAATTTTAAAAATTAAAATAAAATTAATAAAATTTAATGTTTTGGATAAAATTGAAAAGTGACATAATTTTTTAAAATTTTTAGAAATTTTAAATTAAATTTGGTTAGTTATTATAAATTATATCATTAAATTATTAGTCTAATAATTAAATATACACCTCATAACATAAATATTTTATGTGTAAGAAAAAAATTAAAATAATTTATTTTTTTCTTATAGAAATAGAGAAATTTATAAATTAACCAAAGAAAGAGATGAAAATATATTTTATATAAAAATAGTAATATACATTAATTTGTAGACAAGCTCTGTTTCTATTTATGCACCCAACATATCATAATCATATATATATATATATGAAAGATATCAAAATGATAAATATGGTGATAGTAATTGACAAGAAATAAGAAGAATTATTGTACGAATAAAAAAAAAGAATTAATTGACATGAAAGAAGAACAATTATTGTACTTATGAAAAATTGGACTTAATTAAAAACAATAAAATAAAACTATACATGGTAAGTGCAATAAATTGTCAAAAAATACACTTTACCTAAAAAATAGATTGGTGCTTATCATCTTAGAAAATGACTTTGTGGTTGCAAAATAATTGAAGCATCCATATCCATTTTCACGTACACTTATCCATAAATCAGATTTAAATTTAAAAAATATAAAATATTTTAAACGTCAATTAATTAATTTATAATTTTATTTTAATAATTGAGATTTGAGGTCTGACCTATGAATAATTAATTACATAAAAAATATATATTTATTTTAGATGCTATTATTTAATAAATAATTTTAAAAAATATATTTATTCATAAAATATAAATAATTGAAGCATCCATATCCATTTTCACGTACATCTGTCTATAAATCAGATTTAAATTTAAAAAATATAAACTATTTTAAATGTCAATTAATAAATTTGTAATTTTATTTTAATAATTGAGATTTGAGGTCTGACCTATGAATAATTAATTATATAAAAAATATATTTATTTTTATTTATATTTTATGAATAAATATATTTTTTAAAATTATTTATTAAATAATAGCATCTAAAATAAATAATTTTTAATAGTATAATAAGTAAAGTATATGAATATATCATAAAAAAAATTAAAATTATAAATATTGAAAATTTTCAAAATATATTTTAATTTTCAAATTAATTAATGATTAATTTTATAATATAATTTAAATTTATTACAAATAGTAAGATGGATTAGATACATTTCAAATTTCAATGATACTGGATATATTTATTAAAAAAACCAGGTTTGAAGCAGCAAAAACTCAGTTCAACTAGTTCATTTGCAACTTTAATTGCTAAAAATTGTTAAATTGTGGATTAATTAATTATAATCAGATATTTTAAATAATAATTATTTTATGAAATAAATATAATAATTAATTATTTAAATTATGAGATATATATTATAATTAATATGATAATATATTAAATTATTATTAATTGATCAATAATCAAATGTGATGTTAATTATTTTCATCTAAAAATTAAACCAATTCTTTTTAATTATTAACAAAAATTCAAAATAGAAAATCTTTATTTCAAAAAGCCTGATTCCCTGTAGTGTAGTAATTTGTTTCTGAAAAAAATAGTAGCCAAAAATCATGGTTTCAAATGACTTTTTTAAATTTCAATAATAAATTTAAAATTTGATTAATATTAAAAAATTAATATATAAATAAACATATAGACAATATCTTGATTAGATATCACCATCAAACGTGAATTTGAAAAATCTGGTAAGTGTCATATCTGTTTAATTGTAATTTTTTCCATAGATGTAGACTTGTGATTTGACAACGAATACAATTAATTATCATCATTACCGATTTTTTTATATAATATTAAATAAATAAATTTAAAATAAAATAAATAAATAAAAAATAATATTTTAATTTATTATTTTGACCATTCACTAAAAATAACAATTACTATAATAAAATATAATTTTATAAAAATTTCACATTTTTCTTATTAACTCATTTTTATATTAATTTATATATATTTATCTAATATCATTATTTTATAATTATATTTTATTTAAAATAATTATTTTTAATAAATATTTTTAAGACTTTTATTAGAAAAATGATATTTAAATTTTAAAATAAGTAATCCGAATTTTGACATAATATTATTTAAGTTTTTTTAATATTAAATGAATTTAAATTATAAAAAAAATTAAATAATAAAAATCAAATCAAATAATATACACTTTAAGTAAATGTTGGGCACTCGTGAAGGAATAGCTCAAAATAAATGTCATTATTAGTGAAATTGTTGTGATCATGCAAAATTCGGTTTAGGGAATGTTGCGTATTTTTATATAATAGTTTTTTATGTGTTTAATTTTAAATATTTAAAAATTTTTATAAAAATTATAATTTAATAGTGTTTCATATAATAAATTTAACGATATATTTTTTATACTAAATAAAAATCAAATGAATAAAAAAAATACATTATAAATTTTATGTATTATATTTAACAATCTAGATTTAATCTATTTATAATATATTTTTAGTACATTTAATTTTTATTTAATATAAAAAATATATTATTAAATTTATTATATAAAATATTATCAAATTATAATTTTTATAAATTTATATAAAAAAATTTTAATAATTAAAATTAAATATATAATAAATTATTATATAAAAATACACAATAACCTCTCAACTCAGCAAAACAATGAAGCCAATTAATTAGCAACGCGTGAGAATAAACAATGAAGCCAATTAATTAGCAACGCGTGAGAATGGACGATATTTTTGTGTATTAGTCGCTATCACAGCAAAAGTCAAAATGACGTCATGAATAAGTAACGTCATCAATACAGACTTGGCTTCCTCTTTTATTTTTGGATTTGCACGGAAAACTAATACTTAAAAAACTATGTATAAAATGTCAAATTTGTGATTAGGGTTGAAGATTGTGGATTTATTAATATGAGATTCTCCTAAGCGTTTTAGACAAACAAACTAATTAAATATTTGGCAAGAAAATTTACTGTAATTTTTTAATGAGAATTGAAAAAATCATTTTTTTAATGGGTTTGAGTATAAGAGTATATTTTTAAATTAATTAAAAAATACATTATAAAATTTATGTATTTTATCATATTATATTAAAAAGTTTATGTATTTTTAAAATTATATTAAAAATTTTTTATATTTTGATTCTATTAAACTACTAAGTCCTTCAATCCATTTTTCATCTATTTTTTTATTAATCAATAATATAAAAATTAAACTTTTAATAACATATTTTATATATTATCCAAAATACTATTCCCTTTCATATTTTACTCCATCCATTAAAACTTTTGTCCTTTTCTTATTCTTCCTCTTATTTATACTCAGGTTTGCTTCTTTAAGAACTTCTAGCTAGAAGTGACAAAATGTGATTGGAGTAATGTGGCCCTGCTTTTAGATTTTAGGACACATATTAGATTTAGGAATGAAATTTTTTTCATTTAATTTATTTTTGTTATCAGATATAGAATTGGGATTTGTAGTTCGATGATTTTGTCACATACCAAAAAAAAAATGGAACATGACGATTTTAGAGTGTGAGATTCGCCATACAACCAACAATCATAAAATTTTTGTTATTAAATACATATATTACTTGTCTCAACTCCATCACATAATCTACACATATAAATATATTTCGTCTCACGATCATCAAATACTTATCTCATATAATTCATAATATATTAGGTAAATAATTTACATCATATAATTTCATTTTAATCATTTATCTAACAAACAGCTCTATTAAACCATAGAGCTTCTATGGAATAACAAAAATAACATGTTTTAGAAATTTACATAGTAAAAAGAAATTGGTTCCATTGATAAAGAAAAATGCATCGGAAACTGCAACAGTCTATTCTAAATCTGGAAAATATTAATCCACTAAAGAGGTGAGTATTAATACTCAGTAAGTTACAAATATATTATTATGTAATAGGGTTAGGTAAATAATAGAATAATTCACTAAATATTCATATCAAATGTAACAAGTAATAAATAAAATAAACAAGGTAGTCAAGGTCACATAATTTAATGAATAAGCAAAATGAAGGAAAAATAAAATATAATAGATATAGGGTTTCGTGCTCGTATAAATCTCGTTAACTATATTTATAGTAGCCTAAGCTTATGGAATAATATAATGTTGATCAGACCTTATAACTATGACTTAACCCTTCCTAGCTAGGGTTAGTAAATATGTATTGATATACACATTGTATATGGTTTTTACCCATTACCCCATTGGAAGGTAGCTTTGTCATGTAATTGGTTAATCAATATATCGTTGACAATGGATACAAATTAGCTCAAATTCAATATCAATGTTATGAGAAAAGTCATGTCAAAATAATCAAATTCTTAATGAATATGTTAGACAATAGTAAGGCATGTTAATAATAATGCTATGACAATTAAAGAAGGAATTTCACAAGAAATGGAATCAAATTCTAATGGTTAGGCTAGGTTCTTATATTATTCAAGACAATGTTTTAAACGGTAATAAGTTTTGAATGAAACACTTGGTGGATATAAAGTTGGTTTTATTCAGACATTTTATCGAACACCTTGTAGGCATGATTTTAACAAGCAATAGGTAGGCTTTGGGGCTATGTTGACTAAATCAATTTATTATTCAACAACATCACAATCTCAATAAGGTAATGGAGAATCAAACTCATTCAACAATCAAGTGAATTGGGCTAATTATAACATGAAAACCAAACAAAATACAATGGGGAATTCAATTATGAGGTTCGACATAATCAAATTCATGCATATTAACATAGCTATAGCTCGCCTTAATAGTTGTTTGAAGCAATATCACCCTTTAAGCACCAAAACTCAATTTAGGTTAACTTGTCATTCATCTCCATCACCACCATTCTTTTCTTGAATTATTGATTTTACAATATATATTTAGCATGTTTTAGACTTAGATTAACGTAGATAACACAATTCTATACTTGGTTTGAATTAAATAAATCTAGTTCAAAAACTAGGTTTTGACATAATCCTATTTCATTTAGGTTTGCTTTCTATAACTTAACAATATGTTTCTATTTGCTTAATTAAATATTTATATTCATCATTCTAATCATTTTTAATGAAATAGAAACAAGTTTCGAGTAATTACCTCAAATTCTTTACTTTTTCAACTTTGCTCTTCTTTGAAGTTTTTTATTTTTTCTTAGATTTTTTGGTGAGAATTCTTATGACTATTAGGTGTTTAGGCTTAATTTAGGGTGTAAAATTAATTTAGTTTAAGTCTGGGGAGATATGGATGGAAAAATTTTGGAAGATGAAGAAGAAAAATGGAGGTGGGAGAATGGCAAGGGTGGTTCGGCCATAAGGAAGAAGGAGGAAATTTTGGGTCATTTTTAGATTTATCTAGAATTTATGAGATATTTTTAATTTTTTGATATTTATAATTTAGCCCCCATTTTCATTTACAAAAAGGCCCCAAAATTTTTTATATTTACACTTTGATACCAAATCTCACTTTTAATACTACTATCTTCCATAATTTGCATTTCATGGAAATTTTAGGTTCCACAATTTATTTGGTGAAATTATGTGTTAAATTATCTATTTTTGGTGTAAAAATGTGAAATTTAGGTATTAAAATGTTATTTGATCTTAAACTATCTAATTAGGTATTAAAAAGTCAATTATACTAATTCTAGGGTCCTATTCATAATTATAAAAAAAAATTGGGGTGCTACGGATTTAGTGTTGACAAGCTTGATTTTTGTTAATATTATTTTCAAGCAATTCTTTCATACCAAAAATGGTTTTTTGGTTTGACATTGTTAATTTAAATTTGATGAATTAAAAAGGAACATTTGAAATTATCGTTTTGATTCGGCATTAAATGGAGAAAAACATGTCAGGGAGCTAGCCAGTGATGAGATCACTCACCCCATCAAAGAAGATAGAATATAGAGCCACCAACAGACTTTAGGAGAGCAAACTTCCACTTTACGCTGTCGTTTTCAACTTCATTGACTCTTGTTATTTCAACGTGTTCGCCACCACTAGCAGCAACCGAGTCTGATAACCTTTACTCTCTCCTTTTTCTCTACCGCCTTCTGTCAAGCTGTTTTCTTTCCAAACAAATAAACCCTTTTCACTTTATAGTTTTACTTTGATTATTGATTAGCGTTTTACTAATTTTGTTGTCGTATTTGGCTTCTTTAGCTTGTTGTAACACCCCAACTCCAGTGGTGCAACGGTTCTAGGATAAGGGTAGGTTTAAGATCACTATAAACCCGTAGAACTCACAAATCATGAATCTCATACGCCATTATATCAATTACAAAATCATACATTAACATACCATGATCATATTCATACATATAATTAAACACCAATCATATCTTTTTATCATCATTTCATATCTTTCTCTTGTTCTTTAATGATCAAAAGAGGCATCTCACATCA
>CANXYC011828030.1:0-10375 GCA_948193065.1 Aleurites moluccanus
TAAAAAATTTAAGAAGAAATAATTTAATTAATAATTTAATTTCTTCTTAAATTATTTTTTAAAATAAAAAATAACAAATAAAAAATAAAAAATATTTTTGTTTATTTTTTATTTTAAAATTTATCAAAAATATGAAAATAATTTTTTTAACCTTAAAAAAAATTTAAAATAAAAATAGAATGTAATTAATTAAAAATAAAAGGTAAAGACATTTTTGTCTTTTTACTATTTTTGTAGGGTTGACTAAGGGTTGACCAAGGATTGACTAATAACAAAATTGAACGGAAAAATCTAGTACTATATTATGACATTAGTCAAGGAGAAGTTAGTGTATTTTTAAACGGACAGGAAAAACTTAGTATATGGAGTCATTTTATAGGGAGAAAATTATAATTAACCCTTAATTTTATATATAAAGACTAAATTATTGATTATTAATAAATATCAAATACTAAAAATAAATTTCAAAAATATTATAGTAATTTTTATTATTTTCGCAACTTGTGTTTGGCGTGTGTGGTGTGACTTTGTAAATGATGTGAGAATGATAGTGGTGATGGACAGTCGACAGTGATGCTGATAATGATAATAGACTACTGACGATGGTGATGAGGCTAGTGGTGACGATAATTATAGTAATAAACCAACATTGTTAGAGGCGACAGTTCGTCACCTTCATCACCGAAAATAATAGTGAATACGGTGATGTTAGAGGAGGTGGTAGGTTATTGAATTATAATTTTTATAAGTTGAGAATAAAATTATATTTTTAGATTATATTACGATTTTATAAAATTATGAGTAATATTTTAATTTTAAATATATTTTCAAACACTAAAATTGAAATTGAATCCTTCAATTTTAAATTTCCCAAACAATCCTTACGCTTATTTACTTGCATATGCCTACCTTATATTGAATGATAATGATAATGGTGGTAGAGTTAGGAATTATTTAATTTAACTGTAATTAAGTGTTGTTAGTTGTTATTAATAATTAGTAGTTTTTAGTCAATATTTGATTATTATTAAATGGGTGTATGAATTTTTTTTTAATATAATTATTGACTTTTTAATTATTAATAGTTATATCAAATTTATTTGATTAATGAAAACCGTTAATTATTATATAGTTATTAGGTAGTGAAATAATTGCGATTTAAAAAAATTATAATTTGGAGTTTTTTTTTTTTTTTAAACTCATACTTATTTAAATAAAAATATTAAATTATTTTTTTTAAAAATAAAATTTAAATAAAAATAAAAATAATATTTTTCTTTAATGGTCATTAAATATATTAATAACTAACAATTAATAATAATTTTATCAAATACTTACAACAATAAACTATTATGTAGCAGCTACCAGCCATCAATTATCAGCTATTAACAATAGTTAAAAATTAGAGTTGAAAATCAATCGATTCAATTCAAGCAAAATTAAATATAAAATAATCAAATTAAATGAACTGAAATTTGAAATTTAAAAATCAACCGAACTAAATTTTAAATCTAACTCAAATTTATAAGGTTAACCAAATTAATATATATCAAATAAATACATAATATATATAATTTTATCAGTTCGATTATTTTAAGTTTTTTAAAAAATTAAACAAAATCGAATAGACCAAAATTTATAAAAATAAATCAAACTGAACTAAAATTTAAATCAAACTGAATCGAACCTATCAAACTAAATTCGATTCGATTCTATTTTTGATTAATATGATTTTTTTATCCCTTTCTAATAGCTAACAACGGTTACAAATAGTTAAATTAAATGGAGTCTAAGTATTTGATAAAATTATTAATATGTTTAATCATTATTAAAAATAAATATTAATTAATATTTATTTTTTATTTAAATATTTTTAATATAATAACTCAATTCTTTACTTAAATAAGTATGAATAATAACTACATAATATCTAATAACTATTACTAAGGCTTTGTTTAGTTTAACTATTTATAGCAATTGTTAGCAGTTAACTGTTACTAATAACTGTTAGTTGGTAGTTATTATGATAATTGATTATTATTAAATATTTGATAAAATTATTAATAGTTATTGTTGTTAATATATTTAATGGTTATTAAAAATAAATATCAATATTCACCTTTTTATTTAAATACTTTTAATAGGATAATGTATTATTTTATTTAAATAAGTAGAGATTATTTTAAAAAATTCAAATTAAAATTTTTGTAAATAACAATAATTTGATTATTTAACAATTAATAATTATTAATAACAAAAAATTTATCAAATATTTTTTATGTAAGTATTGGAAACTAAAAAGCTAACAGGTGTATTAAATTTTTTGTTAAACACTCATTAAAAAAATAATTGAATAAATTTGGTGCAGCTATTAGAAAAAAAAAAAAAAAAACTATCAATTGTATCAAATTTATTTTGTCAAATACTCACTTAATATAGATAGATAAATGGGTTAGTGTTTGATATGAGTTAAGTGGATGTTGATTTTTATATAAATATTGAATGGGTAAATGGATAAATGAGTTATTTATAATTTAAATTCTTTTTCGTTGTACTTTTAGATTAATCGATTTAATTTTTAATTATATTGAGTTCAAACTTAAATAATTTGAAGAACGAAATAAATCAAATTCTTTGAGTATTAATTTTTATATAAATTTAAATGTATTTTATTTATATTATATATCATATATTATAATTTATTAATTTAATTTCGAATTCAAACTCATTAGAATTTATTCGAATTTTATTTTAATACTAATAAATAAGTAAATTTAATTTTTTAATAAAAATCTAGTTGTAATATTTTGAATTAAGTTCTGACTTAAAACTTTCAAATGTTTTTAATCAAATTAAACTCCAGTTTAATGTTGTTTTGATTCGACTCCATTACCCCTTAAATTTTTATCTATTCATATTACTATCTATTTCCCATTTCATAGGGAGAAAGTAAACGAGTAAATGATTTAAAAGATTTACTATTAAATAAAAGTACAGAAATAAAATTTAATCTTTTATTAACATAATTCTCAAAACTTAATTATCAATTACTAATTACTAACAATGACCTGAACATCTTAATTAAGTTTATTAAAACTCTGCCATCTACAAAATGATAATAACAATAATAATAATGATAATGAGCAAATGTACTTAACATACACATGATCTATTGTTCCTTGTAATACGATCAGCTTTCCTCAAAGTTCTATCTATCAACTTCTGAGCTTTCTGTTGCCTCATCTCCATTCTTGCACTGTCAGTCCTCTCAATCTTGTGATATAAATTCTTAGTTTTGAAGATTCTAAATTTAGACTTGATAATTGTCATCAACTTCACTAATCTCGTCATATTAGTCGAATACTCTAATTTTAACAAAAAAAATCAAATTTAACCGATCAATGTTAATCTTTTTTTAGATTTGAATTTAATACAGTTTGCGAAAATATGTGAGAGAATTGAGGAAAAAAGAAGTGTGGATATGAAAAAATGGAGAAAAGGGCAACAAAGAACAGATATATATATATATATATATATATGTGAAGTATGAACAAACACAAGGGAAGACAAAAAGGATAAAAAGAATTTATATAGAAGAAAATAATTCACAAGTCACCCTCCATGATTAAGTAGTTATTTTCCATGTAACTCTCATCATAGTGAAGAAGAATTTATCAATTATTATTGGTATTGGTAGTTTCATATTCAAAAAGGAAACTAATGACATATATATATATTATTGTACCTTTGACTATGTCTGAATTAGATGCGCAATAAGATCTATTCATGTGATCTAGATTTCATGTATGATTACAAACCAAATTAAGGTCCTAATTAATAGGAAAAGTTGTATCCACAATTTAATTACCATAAACATGTTAGCTGGTGTTGCCTCAAATTAATATCAGAAATTCAAATAATGTTTATCAAAGGAACCTTTGTTTTTTCCTTTTGGGTTGCAGTTATTGATTATTAGGTGAACTGTACATTTGGACCATTTTGGATTTTTTCCTTTTACTTTCAGCTTTAGAATGGAGAAGAAACAACAATATTGACATGAAACTTATATAGTTGGTGATAGAAAAAGATTTTTGGGTCTCTTGTCTTCTTAATTAAAAAAGGGACACTATTCCTCAATAGTCTTTGGGAAAGAAAGAAAGAAGGATTTTTTTTTTTTTTAAATAGTACTATATAATAAGATCTAATCTACTATCATATATTTTAGACTACTGATAATTCATTAAGAAAAAAATTAATAATTAATTATAGCCTATTTTATATCAACATACATAGTAAAAACCGAGCTAAAATTTATTTATAATTTTTTTCGTTATATATCAACTCTTTTAAGAAAAAAAATTATATGAAATTATCTTATCAATTTTTTATATAAATTTTAATTAAAATCTATGTAAACTAATACATATAATTTTTTATTATTTTTGAACTAGTCTACGTTAATTAATTCAACTTATATATATATTCTTTATAATAATATTGAAAATATTAAAAGATAATTTAATAAAAATTAATTTCAATAGTGCACATATTAAATTTTGGTCTATCCAATTTAAAATTTGATTTGATTCGATTTATTTTTTTAAATATTAGTCTATTTGATTTGTTTTTATTCAAAAAACTCAAAATAATAGAACCAAACTAATTATATATTATATATTTATTTTATATATATTTAAAAAATTATATATATTTTATTAAAAAATCACATTATTAAATCAAAATATGTCAATTAAGTTTGGTACGATTAATTTTATAAATATTACGGTTCTGTTTAATTTAATTTAAAATTTAATTCAATTTAATTTAATTTTTTAAAATTTAAATTCGATTAATTTAATTTTTTAAAATTTTAATTTAATTTAAATTAAACCATCAAAATATTCACCTAAGCATTGAAAAATGAGAGACTCAAAATATCCGTAAGTAAGTACTGACCACGAATTTTGACAATACCTGCGACAACAATAATATTGATCAATTAATCTCCAAATAAATTTATTGTAATAGAAGTTCCAAAATCCGAGGGTTTGAGGTTTTTAATTCAACCTTTCTTGGGTGGTTTACTCGTAGGAAACATCCAAAACTCAAAGGGTAAGGGAATGTTTACTCGTAGAATTTTTTTTTCGTTTTTTTATTTTTTATTTTATTAAAAAAATTCTCAATTTTCATTTTCATGAAAAATTATTTTGTAATTGTAAAATGTGTTCATTTATAAAAAATATAAACAATATTTTCTATTTTTAAAAAAAATATATATATATATATATATATATATTGTTTGTTATGATTATAGAGAGAGATAAATCGATTATGATTCTATCATTCAGGAAAATAGACACTTATCAACTGACTATATCTCGATAAACTGTAATTTTTCCTAAAAGTAATCACTTTCTTATTAATTTTTTTTTTAAATTCATACTTTATAATTTATTTTTTAAATATTAATTATATATTAGACGGAAAACATTTTACCATGATATTAAATAAAATTCAAGTATTCTCCTAAATCAAGGATTTTCCATTTTTCATGGAAGCCAGAACGCCTAAGCAGACGAATGGATATCAGGATATGAGTGTGGACTCTGTTATGGCAATTGCTTTTATGCTATGTTTGGATGACATGAATTTACTTGAAGACTTTCTCACCTGGGAACACCCTCCACATAAGCTTTCCAATGTTGGTCCTTGACCGTGGAATGGTTGACCAAATAGATTGTATGTGGAAGCATCAAGGGTTTTATCATAGACAACTTAACAGCAAAAGGTTCAAATTTTGGAAATTCTCTATAACCACTAACAAGTACAGCATCCAGATGTGCTAGCGTAGTCTGTTAATGGTAATTCTAGCATCTGGAAATTTTAATAACCTATAACAGATAGTGTTTTTGGAATACACAGGCTGGTACTTCTCTGCCCCATCAGAGCGGCTATAAGCACTTTTTTAGTTTAGGCTAATATATACATTTGCCGTATCTACACGAGTAAAATGTCTGCTTATATCAATTGTTCCAATTTGAGCCACATTTCTAATTAGTTAAGATGCACTCAATTGAACTGTTGTTAAATTTACAAATATCATGTGCAACAAAAAGTTTTATGCATCAATTTTGGTTTTCAAGTATGAATTTTTAGTATGATTTTTGATTGAAGGTTTGCTCTTTAACTTATTGATCAAAGTATGAAGTTCGAGTTAAAACGAAAAGAAAAGTATTTTGTTCTTTTTTGAATTCTTTAGTTTCGGTTATAGGTTTTGTTCTTTGACCATATTACAAATATAATCTTAATACAGTGTATAATATAACTCATAGTATCGTCTCAACTATGTTCTAATGCTTCTTGTATTTACGTGACTTGCATTAATTCGGATTACAGACTCAATGTTGTATTACGTTAGGGGAAACTTCTCGCAACTTGCTCTCAGCTTGGATGGTTTCTTGAGGCTCCAGAATGCTTGGACCTGGATAGAATACATTGCCTGTCGGTACATTTCAGGCCCAGAACCTTATTTTATAGGCACTACGAGTAATCATAGTCATTCTAGGAGCAGGATTTTGTTGCTCAGCTGGAGACATCTGTCAGAAATTTCAAGGATAGTACATTTTCAATAGTTTGAACTTTATAATATCATAGGAGTTGAAATTTATCTTTATGTTTGTGGGCTTCACTTTCACTAAAATGACCTTGGTCTTTTTAGTTAGTTTGCCAACAAACTTATATGCTGCTCTTATTTTTCATGTTTGACCAATATGAGATTTACTTCTTATTCTTCATTCTTCAACACTCTCCTCAAATGCAATTAGACTTATCTTTTTTAAACCAGTTATTATTTGCAACATTAACTGGACCAGAGTTTTTTTTTTTTTTGCTTTTTTGTTTGGGCTGTTCATCAGCCTTTATTCATCTTTAGTTTTAAGTTTTCATTTGAAAGATTTTGACTTTTTTGTTATGCTTGAATCAACTTTATTTTTCAATAGTTCATATCTTCAATTAGGCTTCATTCATGATCCATTTTACTTCCAAGTGATCCACTACCACTTGAATTTTTTTCCAAATAAGTCTTTAGGATCCTTTTTTATCCGCCGGACACTATAAACTCTAATACCATGTCAAAAATTTTAAAAATTACATATTTTCACTAGCTTGGACTTTATAATATGATGAGAATCAGGCTTTACCTTCACTAAAATGGTATTGGCCTTTTTAGTTAGTTTACTCCCAAACTTATTGCTATTATTTTTCATGTTTGACTAATATGAGATTTCCTTTCCATTCTTCATTCTTCAATAGCCTCACGCTGCATGGTGTGCCCAATCCCCTTTTACGATTTACTATTAATTTACAATTAATCCCTTTGATCACTAATCACTAACTTACGGCAAACTATTAACTTACTCTTATCCTCCATCATCGCTGATGATTAACAATTAACTTAAAGCTAATATCTATGGTGACTGACTACTAACCTACGACTAACTATTAAGTTATTGATATATATCTTGTTAAACTAGCTAAAACCAAGTAATATCTATCCATTTTATTAACGAGGTTGAGATTTGAATTTCATTATGCTACTTGCAAGTTAATTCAAATTTTAATCCAAGTTTAATTAATAAAAATAAATAAATTGAAAGGTGTTTAAAAATTAATGTCATAGATTTATAATTGTTCTTGATTAGATTTATTTTCAAGTAAATACATTCATGACATATCACAAGTCTAAGGAGAGTATTCAATTTAGATTTTTAAAAATTTTTATAAATTTAAAAAGTTATGGTATATTTAATTAAAATTTTTAAAAATTTTATGAAAGTAAAGTGGTATTTAATCAAAACTTATAAATATTTTAAAAAATGTGAAAATTAAGTGTATTTAATAAAAACTTTTATAGATTTTAAAGATTTTTAAATGCTTTACAAAAGTTTATTAGTATTTAAAAAGTCATTGACTTTAAAGAAATATATTTTAAAAAAAATTTTATGTGATAGTATTGACAAAATCTCTTTAAAATTCTCTTTCACTTCTTCTCAGAATTTTGAAAAATTTTAGAAAATTTTTATTTTACGATGACACGATAAATAATTAAATTAAGCTAAATCAAACAAAAAAATTACTGCAAATAATAAATTTATTTTTCAAAATCATTCGTTTGAAAATATATATAAACTGTATACTCCGACTTACATTGATAATATATTTTTTTATTTTTTTTTAAAATATTATTATTAAGAATAACAATCTACCATTAATATGAATACAAATAAGAAATCTTGATTTTCTCCCAATATTGAAGCAGTGATTACAAATCAATTAAAATTTATAAAAATTTATTTATATCTATAAAATAAAATATATTAAAATTATTCATAAAATCATGAATTATGTGAAAATTATTAAAAATCTATAAAACTTTATAAAAGTTATTCAATTAAAAAGTTTACAATCATCCCTTAATTTACAAATGAAAAATATATTCAAAGGAATTCAATTTATAACTTGAGAACAAACCTTTAGAGAGTAGTTGAATTGACTCCATCTCAAGTCAAGTCGGCCCCCCGGTCCTTTTGGTTTGTGAAAATGTACAAGTCAATGATGAACAAACTTAATTAGATGTAGCATTAAAGAACTGACACAATGTCAGGTTGGTTGCTTAATGAATGGACCAATCCATTCTCTTCTTACCTTCTTTGTTATAATAATAAGGTAAAAAAAAAGTATTTGTTTACCAACTACTAGTACTTGGTGTTGGTGAGATGGGAAAGGCAATTGGTTGGAATTCAATTGAAGAATATGGAATCATGGATGTTATTTTCATCTACTTAACAATTTCAGCTCCATCATATTCAACTCAAGATTCTGTATTTAAAAAGTTTTGTTTATGTTTCTTTCATCTCTCTCCCTCCCTTAATTTAATTGTGTTGGTGAAGATACAAGTGATGTTATAAATTTTATAAATGTTATTTTTTTTTAATAAATTTAACTCTCAATATAAATTAAAACTTAAAATTTCATACGATTTTAATATTATTTAATCAAAAACTCATTAATAAATTTATAAATAAATTTTATTTCGTAGAACAGAATGTCTAAGATTTAAAATATTCACAAATTTTTTTCCCTTTAATAAATTTCTGATATATATTAAAAAAAAGTTATATTAAAATTAAAAATTATATATTGAAAAACAATAAATATAAATGAGTATTGAATATAATATAAGTCAACTAGTTTTATATAAATGAATTTCAATACTTATTCATTAAAAAATTTCATATCTATATGGATCTATGAATTTTAATAAATTAAAAATAAAAATCAATTTTTTTTATGAGATAATAAATGTATTTTTTTTATAAATTTGTATTATATTCATATTCGAATATTCGAATTTGAAAAATTATGAACGATAATTTACGCGTGAATTTTGTAGAAGCTAATAAATATATGATTTTGAATGTCTCATTTGTTAAGCAGCCACCAATTAATTTGAGCCCAAGATTGTATATCCAACCATCCGAATATGAAACTTACGTTAATGTTCAAATGTTCTTATCTAAGACCATTTGAATATGAAACGTGTATCCATCAACCCCCTAAAAAGTCATAATTGATTAAGTAAGGCAATGGCAATTGAATGCAATACACAAAATTAATAAACAAAATAATTTTATGAATGAATTTCATTAAATTAATTATACTTTTATACTTAAAATTAATATGTTTGTAATCTAAAAAATTTCATTTAAATTTATGAAACTAATTATATGAAAATTGAAAGTTCTATATACTTTTCCTAATATATGGTTTTCATTCTTAAAATGAATGAATTATGATATTAAGACATTACAAACTAATAGCTATGCATAAATGAATTTTACACGAAAGTTATTTGTAAAAGACAAATTCGATCCTCATTTGATTTCAAATACAAAGTAAAAAAGAAGACTTATAGGCTATTGTTATTATTAGGATTAATTACATGATACTCAATCTTACCCCATGAAATAATAGGAAAAATTAAATGTTCAATGTACTACCATAATTAGACAAAGATTTTAAATCATATATTCAAATAAGAAAAATTATTATATAAGATGGAAATATATATATTTCTCATATTCATATTGAAGTGAATTTATATGTGATTAAAGCAAAAATACGTTTATATGGATTCATTTTTACATAAGGATGAGCAAAAAATAGGACAAACTGAAAATCAAATTAAATTGAACCTAATTTGGTTATTCAGTTTGGTTTGATTTATTTTTTAAAATTTTGATTTATTCAATGTGATTTGATTTTTTTGCAGAAAGTGCTCAAATAACCGACCCGACCGTATATATATAGAGATGTA
>CANXYC011828053.1:0-18860 GCA_948193065.1 Aleurites moluccanus
TTGATGCAATGTAAACTCACCTAAGCCTTACAATTGCCAATGCAATAGCTAATTCCACCAAATTCATCAAAATCCCCAATTTTAGCTAACTTTGCAAACTCAATTCCTTCAATCTACAATTCCATATCAAATTAACCATCAATTAGTTGTTCATTCATATCCAATTGAACATTTCTAACATCAATTTAACATTCCTAATACTAATTCAACATCTCACCATTTACAACTTCAAATTCAACATTTAAATTACAATTACTTTCAATTATGGATAATTTAATGCAATTAAACTTAATACCCATTCAATTAAACCTAAATAATCACTAAATCATTAATCAAATCAAACAAAATAATAACTTACCCAAATTCACTATGATGGCCGAAATTTTCCTCTAGATTTTCCTCCAAATTCTTTGCTCCAATCAACAATCTATGGATAGAAATGGATAGAGCTAGATGAGAGCTTGATTTTGCTATCAAATTTCATTTAATTTGGTGAAGAAATGAAAAAGTTATGAAGAAAAGAAATTGGAAAGGAAGAAAATGGCAATGGAAGAACAAAAATGGAGAAGAAGGAGCTGCTGAAATTCCCGTGAATTACAGCCCAAATAAGACAAAATTGAATGCCAAATTATAACTTAATCCCTCAAGTTTCAATCTTTGCATTTCAGTCCTTAAATCTTCTAAAATTTATTCCGAAAATTCTGTTACGATTTTGATACCAGTGTAAAAAGAAAACATATTTATTTTAATTTATCCTTAATTATAAAAATAGTTATGGAGTCATTTTATAACTCTGACTGACCCATTTTCACAATTCACCTTGAATTACCCTTTATTTACCAAAATGCCATTGTTAAATTTTCAGTATTCCTAAATGATTTTCACTTCTTTCTTTTTACCAAAATTACATATAAATTCTGCTTACATTTTATCTCCAAGCCAATTTCAGAAATTATTCTGTTGACCACACTGTTAATTTCTCGGTAATGTCCCGACACCGTCAGATTCCGAAAAAATGTCAAATTTGCTTTTTAACTGTGTTTCTAAAATTATTTCCTATCAATTCAAGAGTAATGGACCACATACTGAGAATTTATTCACGAACATGAGTTAGAAATTTATAGGGTATTACAGTTCAATCTTTCTTTTGGCACCTATTTTGCCTTTATAAAAAAACAGACCTTGGGACCGAAAATATACTTGTCCAGGTCTTTTTCTGATTTTTAGACAAAGTGAGTTTTTATTAAATCTAAAAATTATGTTTAATATTATGAAAATTTTTAGAAATCAGTTTATAAGTTAAATGTGGAGTTTGAATACCGATTTAATAATTACGGCGAAATAAATAATTTTAGACTGTCTATAAAATAAGTAAATAATTAAGGTATTTATGAGAGAGTTATTTTAAATTTTATGGGTAATATAATATATGGATTTATGTCTATATTATGAAAAAAATAAAGTATTTAGATGCTAATTTAAATTATTAAATAAAAATGAAGGACTTAATTATTTTATCGGTATGAGTAATTATTTTATTTATGTATTGTTGTGAGCTTTGGCTTGAGAATTGTGGAGAGGATGTGATGATAATTTTTGTAGGCCCTGGATGGGCAATGATTTACTTGAATTGGAGTATCGATAGGATGATATAAATTTATTTATTTTCAGGGAGTTATGTCCCATTATAAAAGAGATTCTGCCGAATTTTCGACAGTAAATTAAATTATTATATAATTAATTAGAAAATCTATTAATTAGTAATTAATCTATTCTTGTTAATGATTTTCTTTAGATACTTGGAGTGCTTCCGCAGCGGATCCCAGTGGAGACAGGGACTGAGTACCTCCTTTTGTACTACGAGTTGATATAATTTAAGTTAACAGTGCATTTGATCATATCATGAATATTAAATGTATGTCCATTATACGCATATGTATATTTATGATGTTAATTGATGTATTATGTTTGATTCAGTATTGTTGTACTATGATGAGAATAGGATAACTTTTAATCCACCTATACTAACATAGGTAATGAAATCTTATGATGTGATATGTTATGATGATATTCGATGCGATTGTTATGAAACGAGTATGATGATGTTATTATAGGGATTAGCCTGGTTAGAGTTGGTCTCACTGTGGCCTCTGGACATGGATAAAAGAGTTTTAGGATGCCTGGTTTGAGCTAGATTCACTATGGCCCCATATTTGGATATTAAGAGAGCCAAGGGAGGGGTCGGCTCCCCATTTATATTTATGGTTTATAGATGGATGGTGGATTCCATTGACTATTTTCATCATGGATAATATGTTTGTCTGTTTATTGATGATGAATTGTAATATGGCATTTCATATAGATAATAGTTGACATGTATGTTTATTTAAATTATATCAGCTCATTGAGTCGAACGCTCACCCCCTGTTCACTATTTTTCAGGGTAACTTCCTCACTTCTTTCTTCAAGATTTGCTCTGCTTCCTTTCTCGCAGAGAATCGACTTCTTTAAGGTCATTATGTAATTTTATTATTTTTATTACTCATGTAATTACCAGTGTGTTAGGCTTATGTAAAAATTATTGACACTTTAACTATTATTAGATGAAGAGTAAGTGATATGTCAACTTATGGGTGAATAGATCCCCATTTATGTTATGATTATAATGTGGATTGCTTGATATAGTAAGATGATGTTTTTCCGGAGGATATACCTCCATTCAATATTATGAATGCTATTTATGTTATGTTAATTGTGGAATATATTTAAATGATGTTCAGGTAAGGTTTTCTACGGGTTTCAATGGCATATCGCCTTCCTGTTCCCTAACGCTGGATATGATTTCAGGATGGGGTCATGACAATATAAATTGTCATATGTGAGGCATTATTATGATGAATTTATGATGGTATGAAAGCTAAAGTGGAAACAACTTTGACTGGACTATGTTCTCATTATTTTATGAGTGATTCAAGTAGTAATATGGAACTTGAAGTGTTTGAGTCAAAATTTCAACTATATAAGTTTGGATGACACAAAGAATAATTATATTTTGAACTTTAAATGTAACTATTCAAAGCATATGAAGAGGGTACAAAGATCACAAAGTAGGTTAGAGATGGCAAGGTATTTATCGAGAACTTGTGAAGGAGAAAATGATAACTTTGATATTCTGAGATGGTGAAAGATTAATACATCCAAGTATCTAGTTCTTTCCTAACAAGTTAGGAATGTATTAGTTGTTCTCATTTTCAAAGTTGCATTAGAATTGACATTTAACATGGTTGACATATTTTAGATCCATTTAGGAGTTTTCTATCACATTTGATGGTAAAAGTTCTCATATGCTCACAAAATGTGTTAAGATCATAAAGAATCAACTGAAGTGGAAATCTTTAAAGAACTTGGATCAAGTAACAATAATTATAAATTATTCATTAGAAATATTTTTTTGAATTTTTCTCAATTGTTTTTTATTATTATTTAAAGAATTTCCAAACTCATGCCAAATGCAATTGGAAAATATTTGCAAAAAAAAAAAAAGAGAAAAATTCAAACAAATATTTCAAATGAATAATTTATAATTATTATTACTCGATTCAAGTTCTTCGATTGTTTACACTTCAATTAATTTCACATGCTCCATAACTTCTTGAAGGACAATCAAAATAGACTTGACTTAATAAATTTGGGAACATATGAGAGCCTTTATCATCAAAATAAATAAAGAACTGTGAACACATAACTTTGCACTTTATTGCATATAACTAGACTTTTGCAAGTTCTGAAGTATGTTTCGAGCCATTTGTTGAGTAACTAGGCTTTTCTGAACCTTTGGAATACTTCTGAGACTTAGTCGGACTCATATCGTACCAAATGGGATCTATTGGGGACTTGAAAGATGCTAAAATAGCCTGAAGCGCTCAAGCCCATGCGAAGCTATCCAATTGGCTAGTAGCGGTAGCACCTAGTGGTCTTGGTTGATTCACCAAGTACTTCTAGTGGATTCGCCCATTCTGGCAGCATCAGCTCCCAAAATCTCCAAAATGCCCTATCTTTTCCTATAAATTCTCCTTTCCATCATTTCTTCCACCACTCTCTCACCTACCATTCCCTCTCTCTCTTTCAGAAACCCTAACCCTTTCTCTCACTTTGAGACTCACAAATTAAAAAAATTAAATTAATTAATTAAAAATAATCAAACTTAATTAAAAATAATCAACCATAATTAACTTTCTTTGAGTTTTCCCAATTAACATAAGCAAAAAGATTCAATTCTCTTTGAATGTGAACTGGCCTTTGTAATTCTCATTGAATTAAAACAAATTGGTATTTAGACCTCAAATTAATTCTCTTTGAATTAATTTGATTTCTTAAACCAAACTAATTCCCAAAGTGGAACTTCGATTAGGCAAAACTCTCTAACCGCCTCTATCAAAGATATAAATCCCTCAATCCAAATCCATCTAATTTAATGCATTCTAAATTGCATCCCGTTTCCCCCTAGGCTTTTAAACTTATCTGAAATCTAAAACTCTTTGTCAAACCCAAAACCTCGTTCGTAAGAAGGACAAACTATGAAGACTTTGATTCCCATTTAAAGGGATATATAAGCGTGTTGGTTCAGCATCAAGTCTAAAACTCTAAAAACCCTTTTCCACTTTTATATGATTTTTATATTGTTTGTTTCATTATGATTTTGGGGAATGTATGAGCAACCTAAAACTTATTAGGGTTAGATTTGGTATCCCCTATTTCAATATTCAAGATGTAATTTATTGCTTTCTTTTTCTTGCTTTGGATGGATGATTTTAACTGCTTTACTTATTATTTTGCATCTTATAAATGTCATACATGAAAATAGCATTTTCAAGTCATAATTAAACTAAAAGCCAAATCATTGTTACTTTCAGCCGAAAACCTAGTCCCTGAATCCATAAATTTGGTTCGACAGTCTAGTGTTTTTTTCATTGGGTTATAATTGGAGTAAAAAATGAGTTTTTACCTTATATTTTCCTAATAAAAATAAATTAAGGTGGCAACTTCTCATAAAATCCTAAAAATTAAAATCATTTTCAAAACACAATAATTGAGCAGGGTTATACGCTTTGCAGATATGTGAGACTGAGCCTCAATGAGCATTCTGATTCCCTCTAACAGATTGGATGAGGTGTTCGGGCAAAGCTTCACAGTTAGCGACTCCGTCGGGGACAATCATTTTAAAAAATAATAATAATAATAAGAGGACTACCAATTGGTTGAAAATATTTTTCAAAGTAGCTTTAATTTGGTTTTCAATTTAATTTTGACTTTACATTTCATACATAATTTCGCATGGGCTCTTTACCGAAATCGGTTACAAAATTCACCTTTTGGATAACGAGTAGTATTTTTCCGACAACTTTCTTTGAATATATTAGGAGATAGAGAAAGCATCTATCCCACAACAAATTTTCAATCTTTTTGAATAACGAGTAGTCGTACTATTGGACCCAAGCGAAACTCAATATTTCACATCTGGTTAGGTATATCGCTGTTATAGTGTGATGGGTACCATATATCTAAGCCACCTGAACCCTTCATGAAATGAACATTAGACCTTGACCCTAGGTTTTATGATCCATAATAAATCAAGATTTGTGTATTTTTCCCATATGCATTCATACATGCATATCACACCCATGCATCCATAATGCATAAAGCATGCACTTCCCAATTAAGTCTAAATTGAGTCAAGAACTAGTAAGTTGAGAGTCAACCCCAAAAACTTTAGATGGCCTCAAAGTTGAGAAAGCAAAACCAAATAATGGAATCCTAACCCAAAGGAATACTTTTCCTTCAAAATCCTGCATGTTTGACTAATGTTGTCACTCCCAATTGGTATAGTGTTTTGACCTTGATGTTTCTTTCTGGAAGGTACTAATGGCTGAAGAAACTAAGACTATTATGGATATCATAAATGCACTTCTTGCTAATCTCCTCAAAAGATATGAGGAAACTTTTCAATCTGTTTTAAAAGCTCAATAAGACATGTTTGTTGAAGCCTTGAATCAACAATGCCAATCTATCATATAAGAAGTAAAGGAGATGACTGGTTGAAACCCAACTACCAATCATCCCAGCAAAAGTTATAATGCCTCCATCTCAATTCCCCATATTGTTGATATGACGAACAATGGGAAAGATATTCAGACCGTCAGACCATCACTGATTGTTATCTTTACCTCTCACGTTACTCCTGCCTCCTTTCCGAATCTTTTTTAAGGAGAAGAAGATCTCAGTCAGCCTGATAATGAAAAGTTGATGAAAAAACTAGAAGCTATGGAAAATGTTCTAAAAAAATATTAAGAGGCATGATGACATGATTGATGTTGACACCTTAGCCTTGTTCCCTAATGTTAGGGTTCCTTCAAATTTTAAAATGTCTAATATGGACAAATTTGATGGCATCTTTTTCCTTAAGACTCACTTAAAGATGTATGTGGGGGTAATGAATCCTTTAGGGGGTAGACAATGAGATGTTTGCTCAATTGTTTCAATATTCCCTTACTGGTGTCGCATTCAGATGGTTTGTGGACTTAGACAAAAAATTCAAGAAAACTTGCGATGATATTTGTAATGCTTTTGTCAAGCAGTATCATTATAATATTGATGTAGATATCACTAGAAGGAACTTGGAACCACCAAAAAAACAAAACAAAAAAAAATGTCTTTCTCCACTTTCTTAACCAGATGGAGAGTAAAAACTACTCAAATGGTGAACAAGCCTACTGAACAAGAACAAATTGACATCATTATCAAAAATCTTATTTCTGTTTACCAAACTTATCTCTGAACCCAGTATTTGTCAGACTTTAAGGCTCTCATTAGCACAACTACTAAAATAGAGGGTTTAATCCAAAATGAAAAAATAAAGGATGAATCCTCTACTTTGAGTTCAAAATGCAGGAGAAACACTAATACTCCTAAATCTAACAACCCCACTAATCAGGAAGGTGGGGAAGTAGCTGCCATTTCCAACCACTCATCTATGAGATTGGAGAAAAGAAATTTACGGACCTTAGCGTGCTTTTGAATGTGGTATACAATAAGGCTTTGGAATAAAAATTAATCAAGCCTAGGGACCTCCAAATCCTTTGCCAAAAAATTAGAAAGAGAATAAATATTGTGAGTATCATCAAACCACCGGACATAAAACTGACAAATGCATAAATCTAAAACACCTTATCTAAGACTTAGTGGATAGTGGAGATATTTGTCCTCAAAAGACAATACCAGGTCTAACATCCTAATCCCTCATCTCACTAAGACCAACTCAAGTCAAATTAGCATAGTCTGTGGAGGAGTTCAAGCCTAGCTAGTCTAACCTATTTGAGGTTGAGTCTGAGTTTGAGTCTGAGTTCGAGTCCATTGAGTCATGTGTCTGAGTTTGAGTCCATTAAGTCATGTCCTTTCTTTTCCTTTTTGTGTTTATAATCAACTGTCCTGGTCCTTTTTTTTAGTTTTTCATGTAACTATAGATGATGGTTAATGAAAGTTTGAATTCTTGCATTCTCATAATCTTCCTTTATCATTTTGATTAATTAGTCCAATTTGAATGAATGAATAAAAAAAAGAGAATGAGAGAAGAAAGAAAAGGAAAAAAGGAAAAAGAATTAGTAAACTTTGGCACAAAGGAAAATCATTGACATTGCTAGACAGGACAGTCCAAGAATATATGAATTGTCTCACATAAGAATATAATCACATGGAGCAAAGATTATCTTCATTAAGCCTATCACCCAACCTTTAGGGTTAGCCAAAATAGCACCAACCCCAAAGAAGGATGAAAAGTTCATATGTCTAAAAAAAATCTAGCCACATAATGATTTCCCTTCCCTATTCATCAATCTGTTGGTAAACCACATGTTTGGTTCTATAATTGTCTCTTTGACTAACTTCCATATTGGTTGTAATCAAGATAGGGGAAAGTACAAAATTCATAACAGAAGGGGAAATCAGAGTGGACAAAAGAACTTTTGAGTTAATTTCGTTCCAAATGGTGATATGCTTCAATTTCATGGTGATAAAAATCATGCCAATTGTTAATAGAAATATCATATCCTTGCAATGCTCTAAAATCATTCAATCACAACTCATTTTCCCTTTGTAATTGTGGCATATGCGTCATTAGAAAAATCTTCAAATGGATATGAGCACATCTTGATGGCCATAGACTACTCTATAAAGTAAGTAGAAATAGAACCATTATCAAGCATTGAATCTTAAAAGGAAGCACACTTCATCCAGACAAACATCCTTCGGTTGTTCGTGCTACCTTTTGAAATCATCACAAATAATTGATCTCATTTTAAAAGTGTAACACCCTAGAATTTTAACACTGTTTCTAGATAATTCTTTTAAAGATAATTCAAAAATGCATTAATAAATACTTCAATCTAATAGACTGAATCTAAAGCACATCTAAAGAATATTAAATACTGACTAATGAATAATTATGAAATTAATATAATGTTGAGTAATGGTAAAAAGAAAGGATGGAAAAGTGAAAAGAATGATGGAAAACTATAAGAGTGCCAAAATTATAAATAAGTAGAACTTTAGGGGTAATTTTGGAAACTCATACTCCAGTATAAAATTTTATCCCCAGGATAGTATAATATGAAACTATAGCTAAAAATAAGCTAAACACTCCCGACAACCAAATTCGAAACTCAACAGAATTTACATAACAAGTTACATAAAACTTTTACCTATAAATACTACACTTAGAAATTTTTTTAACCATTTCTATCTTTTTCTTCTCCTTTCTTCCTTGGCCGACCCACCTAAGCTAATTCTTCACCATTTTCATGCAATTTTTTCTAAAGAAAATCATAAGAAAACTTGATTATCCCATAAAATTAACCTAGTTCCATATCAATTTCACCAAGAAAACTAAAAGAATTTCAAGGCTTCAATTAGGGATTTCAGCCAGCATATTCACTTGACGTAATTTGATGATTTCTTCATCCTTTTAAGTTATTTAGATGTTTTAGATAATGAATTAAGTGTTTGTAATAATCAATTGCATCTATTAGTTTAAATTAATATAAATTCTCAAATTCAAACCCTAAAGTGAATGTGGAAAGAACCAAACCCTAAATTAACCATCCATGATTCATAAATGAGCTAGAATATGTCTAATTATATCCATTAGTAGCCAAATTAGTGGTAATTTCAATGTAGATACCAAAGAAGTGTATAGTTGCCTCTTTTACCTTATTGAATTGTTCTTGGAGTTTGGAAGCTTAATTGAGCAATTGGTTGGCATAGGTGAGTTCCTTATATATCATATTATATGGAAAAATTGCTAAATTGAAGATTGGAAACCA
This sequence comes from Aleurites moluccanus, assembly GCA_948193065.1. Lineage (NCBI taxonomy): Eukaryota > Viridiplantae > Streptophyta > Magnoliopsida > Malpighiales > Euphorbiaceae > Aleurites > Aleurites moluccanus. The sequence continues at coordinate 9,375 of CANXYC011828053.1, forward strand.
TTTGTGAAATGGCCCCATTTTGGCCTAACTATCTTGGAGCATTTTCCTTTGAATTTTTGTTTTGTTTCCTTAGTTTTTCAATCCTAATTTGATTCATTTGGAATAGTTTGATGTTTAATTTGAGTTGCTTATTATTTTGCCTACATTGTGAGTTTGTTGATTGATATTTGGGCTATGCCAAAATTGTACCAAAACCCTATCTATATGCCTTATGAAAGTTGCACACCAAGTGTTTATTAAAATGCCTAAATGAATTCTCCATTGACCAATTACGCCAGCGCAACTGACATTGGTTGACCTCCTTTGTGTCCAACCTATACTTGATTGTCAAATCAATTGTGATACCTATTATTGACACCATTGCTTATATATAAGCCAATGTAAACATTGGTTGAATATTGAATAAGTTTATTGTTCATTGATATGTTACTTTACTTGTATTCTTTCCAATTCTACTGCTATATGAATGTTGATTTAATAGAGCTACCTTACCAATAGGGTAGTGAGTGAGTACCATCAGCATTGTGCATAATGGATATTGTAACCCTAGTCAGGAAGGATAATTGTCCTAGCCATAAGGCCTGGGCTGCCTTATGTAATTCATATGTGATTTGTATAATGTTATAAGTGCTAAGGCCCATTATCTATCATTTCCACATTACTAAGTAATCTTCATGACCTGTCCTTGAAGATACAACTATTGTTATATTCATTACTTATACTTATATTAGTTGGTGTGCAAACCCATTATCTACTATTGTTTAACATGTTTCTTTGTATCCACCTAACTTGACTGTGATATGATATATATTGAGCTCACGGAATATATTTATACTCATTCTGTAGTAGTTTAATATTTTTCAAGTTTAGAGTGATAAAGGGGGTTCCCAGTCTCTTTCCTTTGAGGAACCAATTGTATATTTTGTAATGTAAATATTGGTTCTCAGTTGTCTATATAATATTTCTAGTAGATCCATGGTTTAACTAGTTATGACATATATAAAATCTAAAGTATATAAATATATTATGTGTATAAAACAGTAAAAAAAATAGTTATTATGTGGATAACGAGACTGTATTGACTGAGTTTACAGAATAACATCTGAATAATAAAGCACATAACAGAAAGTAATTATTAAAGTGACAAAGGAAGATAAATGAATGTGATAAGGGTTCTACGGGTGTTGGTTGTCTAGACTTTTCCCACATCCTATGACCATCATGTTCCAAAATTGGGACATGACAAAAAGAAAAAGTAGTAAATTCACTTAAGGAAAAGACTCGACATCATCAGTCTTTTCCTTATTGCCTTGAACCAATGGGCATCCATCAAGTCCATCAATGATCACAAATCGATCAGGTTTTGACGAGCATAAAAATGAATGTCTTTCGTCATGATCAAGACTATCTAAAATCCAAACGAAAAGGGTAATTGAAGCTCTAGTTTACAGTGGAAATGTTCTATTCAAAAAGATATTGTCTGGCAGGAATGTCAGCCTAATAAGATCATATTTTTCTTTAGGTGCCAATGTTTCATTTCTCTTTTTATTCATTTGCCTAAAAAATGATGAAAAATAAATAAAAAAAAGCTCGTTAAGTTGAAAACCTAAAAGGACGATTAAGACAAAAATTAAAACACTTCGTCAAGAAGAAAATCCAAAAGGGTGGTTTGGTCAAAAATTAGAGCAAAAAGAAAAATAGTTGAGTTTTTAGGTGGCTTGGTTGAAAATCAATTCAAATTAGATTCCAAAGTCAAATGGCATCATTCAAAAATTCAAATATATTTTTCTTTGTCAGAATGAAAGGAAGGTGGTTTATCCTATTCACATGCTAAAAGTTCAAACACGACAGACTCGTTTGTACTATCTTACTCAAAATAGTACATGGTCAAGTCTATAGCAATAAAAGTTCATTCCACTTTGTCTATATAGTTTAAAAAGAGTCAAACAACTCTACCTCTCTTCAAATTTATTTCTTGAGTCATCTAGAGTCATCCTCCTTTGTGTCAAAAGCTTCTTCAAGAGTTAAAAAAGTTTTCAAGTCGATATCCATTTTGTCAATCAACCACAATAAACATGTCTTTATCTCATATCTGGGGGCATGTACTTTGTGTCGATCATCTCATCTCTTAGCTAAAATAGTTAAATGGCTAAACTACCCTTATACCTCATTTAGGCCATGTCTTTTAAAGTTGTCATCCCTTAAATCACTACTTGAGCAAAAATAGCTAAGTAGATCAAATCCATCATCTAGTATAAGTCTTCCAAGGTCGTCATTCCTTGAGTCAAATGTATAGACATCAAGATTAAAATTCTTTCTTCATTTTGAATGACTTTTCTTTCAAGGCATTAGTCCATGTGTCATGTCTAGCAAATCTAAACTGACAAAGTGTCACCTAAAAGCCTAATCTATCTCTGATAGGTAGGAATAGCTCTATTTGTCTTCTCCACAAACCATACTATAATAGCAAACTCATAAAATCTCTCAAAATCAATCTCAGCTTCCAAAAGTTTAAAACCTCTTAAAAGGTGTAACCTATCACCCTTAGAGTCCAAATTTTAGAAACAAATCAATAACCTAATCATCAAAACCTATGTTCATCAAATAGACTCCATAAATCCACTTGTAAATGAAAACCCCATATCTAATCAATGAAGTCTGAACTCCTTGAAAAAAAAAAAGAAAAAAGAAGAAAAGAAGAAGAGAAAAATAAGCAATATGAACTTCTCAAAATGCAACCCAAGTCATTTGTAGTGAAGCCAATTCTTTAAACCCATTTTCCTTAGTAAAACTAAAGCCAAAACTCTCAATAAAGTCCATAAACTCAACCATCCTTGGACATGCATATCCTCAACCAATGGTGTATCTCATAAGGAACCAGATGAATTTTGCTTACTTGAATTTGGCTTGTGTCAAGAAATCCAAAGTTGTTGGAAAAATTCAATCAGTGTGAACTAGCTTTATTTTTTAGCTAGAGCCATCCACAAATTCACCTTTCATCTACTGAAAGAGCCAAGCAGATAAACTTCCATACCTTTAAACCAAAGCCAATCCTTTGGTCTAAACCAAAATCAACCAATTCAATGCCAAAGTTGATTGCAGCCTTTCAAGACAATTCTTAATACTCAACCAATCTGATGTCAAAATCTCCTTTTAGTCAAACCAAGGCCAAATGAGAAAGTTGAAATCTCTCAGCCTCAAAGACAAGTAAAAGTGACCAAATCACCCTTCTTACAAGTCAACTTCCCTAAAAAATGGGGCCTTCCGAGGCAATTCCATTATATAACTTTTCTTTCAAAATGTATTGAATTTGCATATTAGCGACATATGTCATTCAGAATCATATAAAATGTATGCATTTTATTCAAATAGAAGGTTGAGTATTAAATTACCTAAAAGATAGCAACATGCATATATGACATTCATGACATTCATAAAGTCATAATGTCATGTATCATCCTGCATAAGTTTGTGACTGACAATTCACAAAAAACATAAAAAGCACAAGGTAATGGTCTCTCAGACAGCACATATAAGTATCCTCTGACTAAAAAACCCTCATGAATATCTATTGGGAGCTAGGTCCATTCCATGAGTAGTCTGGTAAGTGTGATAAACTCAATCTGCAAAAGATTGCATAAACAGAGAACAAGATTAAAACCATTTGCTAAGAATCATTTTCAAAAGCAAAATGCAAATAAAATGAGGGGATACCTCTGCATTATCAAGAAAGGTACAACTTCTTGAACTCAAAATTTTGTCAATTGCATTGCATCAAGATCTTTTCAAAATTGCATCACATTAAAATTTTTTTTAGTTGCATCATATAAGACCTTTTAAAAGTTCCTTGGCAGCAATGTCAACCTTTTGAAATTTCTTGGTAACAATGCCATCTTTTCAAAAATCCTGGCAACGGAGCCACCTTTTTAAAATTCCTAGAAACGATGCCACCTTTTCAAAACTCTCATGGCAACAATGCCAAATTTTCATATTTCCTCTATCTTCTAAAGATTTGAAAGTCATATCATTTCCTATGGCTTCTAAAGACACCTAAAAACACCCACATTTCATTCCATCATCTGACTTCTAAAGATACCTGAAGTCACCCCTATTTCATTCCATTATCTGACTTCTAAAGATACCTGAAGTCACCCCTATTTCATTCCATAATCTGACTTCTAAAGATACCTGAAGTCACCCCCATTTCATTCCATAATCTTACTTCTTAAGATACTTGAAGTTACCCCCATTTCATTCCATCACCTGACTTCTAAAGATACCTAAAGTCACCCCATATCATTCCATCATCCTACTTCTAAAGATACCTGAAGTTGCCCCTATTTCATTCCATCAACTGACTTCTAAATATACCTAAAGCCACCCACATTTCATTCCACCACCATTTCATTCCATCATCTAAATTCTAAAGATACCTGAAGTCACCCCCATTTCATTCCATCATCCTACTTCTAAAGATAAATATAGTTGCCCTTATTTCATTCCATCATCTGACTTCTAAAGATACCTGAAGCCACCCCCATTTCATTTCACCATCTAACTTCTAAAGATACCTGAAGTCACCCCCATTTCATTCCATCATCTGACTTCTAAAGATACCTAAAGTCACCCCCATTTCATCCCATCATTTGACTTCTAAAGATAACTAAAGTTGCCCTTATTTCATTCCATTATCTTACTTCTTAAGATACCTAAAGGCACCCCCATTTCATTCCATCATCTAAATTCTTAAAATACTTGAAGTTAACCCCATTTCATTCCATCATTTGACTTCTAAAAATACTTGAAGTCACCCTTATTTCACTCCTTCTAACTTTTAAAGATACCTGAAGTCGGATCCATTTCATTCCATCATCTGACTTCTAAAGAAACTTGAACCCATCTCCATTTCATTCCACCATCTGACTTATAAAGATACCTCCACCCACCATTTCATTCCACCATTTGACTTCTAAAGATTCCCAAAGCCACCCTTATTTCATTCCACCATCTAACTTTTAAAGATACCTGAAGCCATCCCCATTTCATTCCATCATCTGACTTCTAAAGATACCTGAAGCCGCCCCTGTTTCATTCCATCATCTGACTTCTAAAGATACCTGAAGCTACCCTCATTTCATTCCATCATCTCACTTCTAAAGATACCTGAAGCCACCCCCACTTCATTCCATCATCTGACTTCTAAAGATACTTGAAGCCATCCCTATTTCATTCCATCATTTGACTTCTAAAGATACATGGAGTCACCCCATTTCATTCTATCATCTAACTTTTAAAGCTACCTGAAGTCACCCCCTTTCATTCTATCATCTGACTTCTAAAGATATTTAAAGTTACCCCCATTTCATTCCATCATCTAACTTCTAAAGATACCTGAAGTCGTTCTCATTTCATTTTCTCGACTTCTAAAGACATCTAAAAATGAACCCATAGCACCTACATCATTTTCTACATTAATCTTGTGTGCTTCGGTATCAACTTTAAGATTCACCGCATGCTCAGACTGAATAGTCTGTATGTTCATTATCATCATGATTACTTTTCAATAAAAGCAAAATCATGATGAGTGGCATCTATGAACACATAAATTTGCACCTTATTGCATATAACTAGACTTTTGCAGGTTCTGAAGTAAGTATCAGGCTATTTGTTAAGCAACTAGGCTTTTCTGAACCTTCGAAACACTCCCGAGACATAGTCGAACTTATATCGGACCAAATGGGACCCGTCGAGGACCCAAAACATGAGAAAATAGTTTGTAGCGCTCAAGCCAATGTAAAGCCTATTAATTGCCCCAGACAGGCATGACAGATCCACTAGCTAGGCATAGAGGATCTGCATGGTGGCGATGCCGCCCAATGGTCTTGGAGGATCCGTCAAATGCTTCTGGCAAATACGCCCCTTTTTTTGGCGGCACCAGCTCCTAAAATCCTCAAAATGCCCTTTCTTCTCTTATAAATACCCCCTTTCCACCATTTCTTCCACCACTCTCTCACCCACCCTTCCCTCTCTCTCTCTTTGAGAAACCCTAACCCTCTCTCCCTCTCTCTCTTTGAGACCTACAAATTAAAAAATTAAATTAATTAATTGAAAATAATTAAACTTAATTAAAAATAATCAACCCTAATTAACTCTGTTTGATCTTTCCTAATTAACATACCAAAAAAGGTTCAATTCTCTTTGAATGCTAACCGACCTGCATAATTCTTATTGAATTAAAATTAATTGGCTTTTAGAGTCTCAAATTAATTCTCTTTGAATTAATTTGATTTCTTAAATCTAACCCATTCCCAAAGCGGAACTTCGATCAGGGAAAACCCTCTGACCGCCCCTATCAAAAGTATAAATCCCTCAATCCAAATTGCATCCAATTTAGTGCATCCTATCTTCCCCCTAGACTTCTAAGCATACCTAAAGTCTAAAACTCTTTATCAAAACCCAAAACCCCCTTCGCAAGAAGGCAAACTACGGAGACCTTGATCCTTATTCAAAGAGATATATAGGCATGATGGTTCAGCATCAAGTCCAAAATTCCTAAAATCCCTTTTCCCTTTTGCATGATTTTTATATTGTTTGTTTCAATATGATTTTGGGGAATGTGTGATCAAATTAGAACCCATAAGGGTTGTAGCTGGGATCCTTTATTTCAATATTCAAGATGTAATTTATTGCTTTATTTTTCTTGCTCTGCATGGATAATTTAACTACTTTACTTATTGTTTTGCATTTTATAAATGTCATACATGAAAATAAAATTTTCAAGTCATGATTAAACTGAAAGCCAAATCATTATTACTTTCAACTGAAAATCTAGTCCCTAAATTCTTAAATTTGATTTGAAGGTCTAATGTTTTTTCATTGGGTTATAATTGGAGTCAAAATTGGGTTTTTACCATTTATTTTTCTAACAAAAATAAATTAAGATGGCGACTACCCATAAAGTTTCAAAAATCAAAATCATTTTCAAAATATAATAATGGAGTAAGGTTATACGCTTTACAAATTCATAAGACTAAGCCCCGATGAGCATTTTGATTCCCTCTAGTGAACCAGACAAGGTGCTTGAGTGGAACCTCACAATAACTCCTAAATGGATCTATATTACGTCCACCCATCCTAAATGTCGACTTCAATGCACTTGTGAAAATGAGAATAACTAACATATCTATTACTAGTTGGAAAATTGGATACTTAGAAGTATATATCTTTCACCATCCCAAAACATCAAATTTGGCATCTTCTTCTTCACAAGTTTTCGATAAGTACTTTATCATCTCTAATATATTCTTTGATTTTTGGACACCTCATGCTTTGAACTTAATATTTAAAGGTTGAAATAAAATTATTTTCCCCATTATCCAAACTCATTATTAAAAGCTTCACTTAAACTACAACCTTCAAGTTCCACATTACTACTTGAATCACTTACTAAATTGTAACACCCTTAAATTTCATCCATATGACCTTAGATATACTTCATATAAGTATAAATAAAGTTGATTTAGATATTAGAACATCATATTTATGCGATTTGATAAATCACTAAAAATCGACCCGATAGATAGGTACGCACGTCGATGTTTCAATTAACAAACGGGTTCTAAATTATGAAGTTTTAATATTATCATTAGACTCATAAGCTCGAGAAATATAAAAAATATTTTTTCAAAATTGAAATGGGACAAAAAGGTAAATAATTAAAGTTTCAGTTTCAAAGTGCGAATACGAGAAGTGTCAAGCGGAAAAATTGAATTAGCTGAAAGTTAATTCATATAAATATGTTCTAAATCTTCATTAAATTGAAAATTTTCCTCCATCTTCCATTGCTAACCAGCTGAGCCTCCTCCTCCTCCTCCTCCTCCTCCATTTTCTTCCAAACTTCAAGCAAAATCAATAAAAAACTCAATTAAACTTATGATTAAACTAGTTTCCACCGAAAGTTACAAGAAATTAAAGCTAGAAATTGAAGAACTTCCTAACCTAGATTTTGGCCACTTCTAGAATTTAGGTGAGAATGATGTTTTCTTCATTCTTTTGATTCATTTAAGCCATATAAATGATTAGAAGCATGATTAGATTGATAGATTTCAAGATTTGATTGAATTGGAGAAAACCTTAAAACCTAGTTTATATTTAAAATGAATTTTTTATATAGGATTCCATAATTATAATTAATATTTAAATATGTTATTTAGCCTCTATTTAAAGATAAATATGTAGTAAAATTGATTGTAGAATCAAATAAAACTGAGGAACATTGTTTTTACCAATTATAGGAAAATTGGCGTTTTATCGCGTAATCAGCTAAACCGTCGATTTTTGGTGAGTCGTATGTATGTTATTACACATGTTTAAACCTTAATTTTTTCATTTTGAATTGAATATAAGAACCTTAAAGTTTTTCACCTATTCCATTCTTTTGAATTTTCCTTGGATTCAAGCTCCAATAATGTTGTTTATTGATATATATAAACCCTGTTTGAGAATGTCTTTGTGTTTGTTGCCATTGGGCTTGAATTGTGAAGTTTAGCTTTTGATCAATATGTCCCAAAATCATATTTATTTGGTCCTAAAATAGGTCACACCAAGTGCTCGACGAAATGACCTTTGTTAATTTTCTTAAGAAACCAATTGTTACCAAATTTGCTAAAACGGGTGACTTCCTCTATCACCTATGTAAATGTATCTTCTTAACATATTTTGAACTTGTATCCTAAATAAATTTTATGAAATTTTGCTTATATTGTATTGTTCCTTTATTGAAGATAATAATCTTATATGTGTTTACTTGCTAAAATAGCTCAATTGAGCTAAATTTACAGAAACTAAACCTTGTTGATATTTTTACCTATTTGATATCATATTTGCTATCTATAGCCCTTTCTTGTGTTTATATGACAGATCTTCCTTACTGATGAGCTAGTGGGTAAATACCATCAGCATTATGCACAATGAAATTTCAGTAATACCCTAACTGGGAAGGGTTTGGTCCTAGTCATAAGGTATGATATGCTTTTCATGGTCCATTATCTGTTATATATACATGATTATTATTTCTCCCAGTGTCTATACATTATTGTCACGACCTATCTCGGAAGTCGTGACGGTCCTAGGGTACGGGTGATGCATAAGCGACCAGTACCGCGTAGAACCCAATAGACTATTTATATGGCATGCATCAAATGAATATCATTCAATATAATTATAAATTGCTGAAGAAAATTCGACAGCATCTCCTCTAAAATTGGACTATGCCTAAGAAATCAAAACACACAAATAACACTTTTATAATACTCATTCTCATCTCAAACATCATGATCCCTCTGGATCTCCAATCAATCTCAATATCATTATCTATATATATACATATATTATACATCTCAATCATATAAACAACTCAAACATTAACTATAATCAACATTATATATATGTAAACTTATGATTATCTACATGCCAAAATCTATTTAC